>JAMKCH010054878.1:0-77302 GCA_023653785.1 Ophioderma brevispina | reverse complement strand
AGTAGCAATTGGATATAGGTGTTCAATTACATTAAAAATAATCTGTTTCATAAGGCCACTGTGTGTCCTTGAAGTTCTTCAAGAGTTTTATCGGAACTCACGAAATTATGTATTTAAAGATTACACTACTTTATGTGCCTGGGTATAAATATTATATGAAAAGTTGTTTGTACAAAATTTATTTTAAAGCAATACTGAGAATTTTAACATAGCTAAAGACATTCACGATCGGCCAATGACCGGTCAAAACACATCTAACGTTGAAAGCTGGATAAGTTTCTTAGCCTTCTTTTGTTTACAAATCGATTTCGATTTTTTACCATTATTCAGCCCTCTTTACACACATGTTTACTAAATTATGTAAACTTCACTTATGTTTTTACATTGAAAAAATGTAAAAAGCACATAGTTTGTTAAAGCAAATAAGCAAATATTTTTATTAAACCTTTACTTGACGTAATCAAAATTGAATCATCGGCCTAGGCAAAACTATCGAAGAACCGTTTCCGTTTTATTTCGTTTGTAATTGGTTCCTTTTTCTTACAAAATACGTTTTGGTTTATGAATACTTCCTTCATAATAATTCATCTTCAATCATATATGCGATAGTAGAAAATCACCGTCGTCTATTTCTTGTATGACAAATTTTCTATATTTCTCAAGGTAAAACGATTATTGATTGTATTTAGGAAACCGGAAATTAATTAACTGCAACAATATTCTTTGAAATTAAAGCGTAAAAGTAGTAGACATGTTTAATAGAAATCGACCACGGAGAAGAGCAAACAATAAGAACATATCTTGTGTATAAGGTTTTCTGGTAGAAATTGAACTTATTGATAGAAAATCTTTTGTACAATGTTGTCATTGATTTCTTTGTAGTTGAACGTCGATGATTTTTATTATTTTTTATTACAGAAATACGTTATCTTTTGCAATCAATACTTAACTATGCCATGTACTGTTGGTCTCTGTTTTAATTTGACTAATTCATTGAAACTGCATACTTCAAAGCTTGTATTCAATTTGTCGACATTCCCTTTGGCAAAATATACAATTGACATTGTTTAAAAGCTAGTGCAATCACATTTTCGATCACAAAGTCACTTGAGGATTTCATAAAGTCCGCCTCAATTTCTTTTGCATCGGTTTCAACTGCCGAAGACTTGGATGACGTATACTATACGCCCGGGTATACGCCGTATAGTCTAGTGGGTACAGAGCTTGCCTTTAGACTTCGCTTCTCTACCACTAAACTACCGTGTTGAAGGATACATTGCATTTTTATTATCAGTTAGGTACATGCTGCAGCTGCCGTTTTATCATAATAATAAATAACATTATGAATAACAGATGCACTTATCGGTAGTGTCCTACGGCATTAACAATAATTTCCCGAAGCCAATAAATTCAAAATTTGTATTAAAACAATTAAAATGAGTATTTTAATTATTTTGTAATGGCTGACTGGGAGACTAATACAAATTAAATATTTTATATCTAAATTTTTACATGGTGAATTATGAATGTTGTTTGATGGAAATTTCGATTATTAAAATTATAAATTGTAAATTATAAAACTAATGACGATAATAATAATAAAACAAATAAAGTTCAACTGCGATTGTCCTGGAAGATACTCACTGATTTTTTCATAATGGTCCAAGTTGGACAAATATTAAAATATTAAAATGTGATAGTTATATCGGTTTCTTTAGCGTAGGAGGGAATGAAACCCTAACTCATAAAACCTGTGCAACCAGTTCTATTTTGGATACGTCCAATTTTTAAGGAATTTTATAAGGTGGCATGAGCGAGCAAGTTTCTAAAATGTTTTTAATCCACCGAGCATCTAAAGAAAAGTCGAATTAAGGGGGCTATGAATTACATGAGCGGTAAGTATTGCCTAAAAGCATGAATTTGATTTCTAAAAAAATTGACGACCGATTGACGACCGATAATTTTGTTATGCCAACCAGTGGTCGTCAAAAAATCCTACAAAAAGTGTTGGAAGCCTTGTGTTTCACTCCTTTAAAATCGACAGAATGTTTCTTTCATACAATCATTTGTTCTACTTGTCGTGAACAAATCTCAATAAGAACCAAACTTGAAATATGGATAATACTGCTGTCAGTTGCATTCGGTTATCATACGATATCGGAGAGATTTCTGTATTAAATGTTGATATGATTGTCGGTCATCCTCCATCACGTGTAGTAAGTTATCCTAACAAATGAATTATTTCAATCTGTTCCAAATCGAAAAATGTGTCCTTGAAAAACACTCATTATACTTTTATGAGTAAGACCGCACAATATGGAAATTCACGAAACAAAACGCTGTGGGTTTCATTATAAGTATTAAAACTCCTATTTTATGAATATGTAGTTAAAATGCATTGATACAAGAAAAATATCGCCATTTGGCGAACTATACATTTATTCATAAAACCCTTTAAAATTTGGTAATGAAGTCCTGCAATCTACACAGTTTAATACTCTAACAGTTGAGCCCGTATTCCAAAAAGATGTTTAGCATTCGTTTAACTGAACAATCGTTTATCTTTGAAATAGTGAGGTAGAGTAAGAATTATTTAAATTATGAAAAAAAAGGTTATTTTTTTCTTCAAAATAATATAGATATGTTAAATGCTATGGTACAAATGTTATATATTTCTTTTGGTATAATATGACAATTTGTTGCTTTTACCGTAGTTCAAAAATTATCCCCTATCTACCTCACTATCTCAGAGATAAACGTTCGTTTAACTTAACGGTTGCTAAACACCTTTTTGGAATACGGGCCTCGATTTTTGACGCAGATGCCCCATTGCCCCTCTTTCTGATTGATCATGCTAATTCGCTTATTATTCTTGGTATGCGAGATAGGGAAAGCCATCCTTCACTGCGTAAATGTGAAAATCTCAATCTCAAAATGGGTGATCTTACATAATTGATGATATAGTTTAATGCGTTAATGGACAAGATGGATTTTTCTTGATATAGTTGCATAAGTCTAATTATGTTAATCATGCGTCTGCCAAGCATGTTCCTTATATTTACTACAGTGTTTAGTGTGTACGTTTTATTAGATTATGTAAACAGGCAACACGACATCTTTAGAGGTACGTTTTCAGGGATAATAGGTCATCGAAGCGTTATTTGAGAACGGTGTTGAAAAATAATTGTAGACTTCTTTATCCACAAAAAGGATGGATATTGACAAAGTTGTCAGGAATGAAGTCGAAAGTTGAAAAAAATGCTTAAAATATTTTTTTCAACAGAAAGGATATATTGTGCACTAAAGATGCTCAAATAATCCTTTAGGGATGGGTTGTATGACGTGAACAAAGATCAAATATCAAATATCATTACGAGTGATTTGGGATCATTTGTAAAAGCACTTCAATCACTTCCCGGGTGTTACGTATAGTTTGCAATAGGTTAATTTGTGGACTCTATTACTCTGTTTCTCTCCCTTCTCTCGGAGACAACTTGTATTCAAAGGTGGATATGATGCGTGAACATGGTCTTACAAAATTCACCATAAACAGTATTTCCACCGACTAAAAAACATACCTGAAACAAGTATTTTTGTCTGTTTTTGCTATCCTATTACCGCAGGCCTATATATATTTAGTGATCTAATCGTTTTTTAGATAACTGTTTTGCGTTACAGGTCCCTTAAAGAGGACAGGGTTTGAAGAATGAGGGAAATTATAGAGTAAAAGAAAAATACTTCTTTAACGGAATAAATCGCAATACTATATTGCACTTTACTCCGTTGTAAAGTAAATTTGAGTTTTTTTTAATAAACACCTAAAAAAGAATTTATGTATGCGGCCATAAACACACTTAAAAAACTCCTGAAATGGTATGTGATATGAGTATAGGTGTGTGTGTTTAACTGGTTACCCACAAGGGCGCTGATTTGGGCTTAATCGTTTTCAGGTGAAGGCAAATGTATGTAAAAGCCTCACAAAATTGTAAAAAAGTATCAATTTTGAAATATCTTGAGGGCACACTAATTTCCCAATGTGCTGGTATCAATATCAGACGCAAGCTTTGGGATATTAATGAATCCGGAAGGTTAATGACTAGAGATGGCTAATGTAAGTGTTAAAAGGGCGAAGTTAGCAAATTGAAATTGACAGAAAGGGAGCAGATTAAATGAACGTGGACTTGATATATCATGCCAAACTGTAGTTTCACATTCTTAAAATGAGGAATTACATCGCTCAAATGGTAATCTACATATATAGATAATTATTTGCCTTTAACTGTGAAAAAACATTTTACACTTTAGGTTTGTTATTTTCAAATTAGTTTAACTATAAACAGCCACACAACCTACTAAGATGCACAAACACACACCCACAACCACACACACACCCGCACCCACCCACACGCACTTATCAACCCCGTCATATATACTGTCACTACTCACCATTGTGCCACACCTTGTACATACCATGTAGATTACGAACAACTTACTTGCAAAAACAAAAACATGAATTATACACCAACATCAAGAAAGAATTAACTGTTGTATAATACGTACATTTTCCAAGTAGAGTGTGCAAAAAATGTTGCTTTAAATTTGTTCTCTTAAAATATATCTGATCACCAAATTAAATATAAGAAGTACATAGGAAGTTCGTGTCAAGAAGACATATGGCTTTTCTTTTCAGCTACCCAAAACGCTACAATGAGTCCAGTCGCGATTCGCCTTCAAATTCGTCCCAGACCCATAATTTAATGGACGCTCGAAGCCCCTTCCCTTCAATACAGGAATTACTTAGTACACATTTGCTTTTACATTACGTCCAGCTTATCGCTTATATTATATAAAGGTAAATTTGTATGTGACTAATTCAGGTCAATGATCCTATATTGTATCACGGTGACTACCCTTTGCCAGGTTATAGCTTTGTTATTGTAAGCAAGTACCCATCGCATGGCGACACGATATTCACCAGTAGGAATTAGTGTGTTTTTACTTTGTCATCTAACTGAATCAATTTGTTTTCGCAATAGATCCCATGGGTCTAGTAATAAGGACTGGAAGCTTTAATTCTGTCAATTTTCCGGAATATTATTTGTAAAGTTATGAACGCCATCCCTAGATTGTTAGTTTTGAAAATATTTGTAAGCTCAAAAGTGAATGGATGTAGCACAATTAAGTATACGTATTTGTGAGTGAGGGGATATATGTGTACTTGATTTCCCTCCTGACACAGACCACTTCGTCATGATAATAGAAAGCAGAGGGTCCATTTACATGTTCTTCTTTGAAAGTAACGTAGCTCCAATGAAAATACACATTTACTTTGTAATACAGATAGGAGACACTGCAAGACAAGTTTGAGTAAGCAAACATTGTCGCTTGCATTCTCCGCGTCTGATCATGGTACGCAGTGTTAAATTACGTTTTGTTCGAATGTCTTATTCCTTTTTCAAGATGATATTACTTCGATTGAAGAGAATGTTTTACATTGCTTTGTTCCAATTCGGTGTGTACCGAGATATGTCAAAATTAAGAGGCGGGTTTTACTTCAATGAAAATAATTTTCTGACATTTGCTCATGATACATACATTTCTAGTGGTAACAAGAAAAATAGAATCTTCAATTTTTCTCCTGTTCTATGCGTACAAACAGCAAAATATAGTGAACGTATGCAAACGCATTCCCGTAGTTTATTTTTTAACTGTCTCGGAAATGTAAATTGTAGAGACTTGATAGGCTGTGACTTCATGACTATACAGCTCTACACATTTATATGTAGCGACATCATATATAAACGTTGATAAATTAGTGTTGAACAATATTTTGCAAATACAAGACAAGACCGGTACATTAATTGTATATTGCCACGGTTTATGTGCTGCACATGAGATCTATACAACGTGACTGTCACGAACAGACATAATGTTATCACAATAACATCCTTCCTATTCAAATAACGTATACCTGCTTCAAAATGTTGAATCAACATACTAACCCCTTTTATTTACAATGCTAGCAAATGCATTTCATGCACGCGTGCAAATGCTGTTCTTAACGTTACTGCGAAGTTTGTGGAAGTGAGATGACCGGTGTAAACGATTTGTGTGTCCCCCATGATAGAGTGTCCTTGCCGACATGTATGGATTAAACCATGACGTACGTTGTAGACGAGGCTATTTGGGTATTGGGTACAGTGCTGAACAAATGATGCGTAAAGTACTCACTGGAGAACACAATAAATAAGCGGTGGACTACTGAGCCACACGGACACTGTATTTCGTGACACCGGGTAAGGAGCCGTTGCAAAGCTCAACCACCAGGTGTTCGCGGTTTTCCTGTTGGAACCGGTAAATTTCTATTGACACAGGTTAACCGCCATGAACCTTTCTCAACCGGCGGATGAGGTTTGAAGCCCCCCAAAAGTATTTGGTGGAGCCTGAATAACTGTTCTTATCATGCACACCATTTAGATAGAGTCCACCGAATTAAGAAATAAAGGGTAAGATGTTCATGTTTATGCACGAATAATGTGTCCGAGGCAAGTAAAAACATGAATAATGGGCGAGGCGAAGCCGAGACCCATTATTCAAATGTTTTTACTGCCGAGGACACATTATTCGACATAAACATGGACATCGCACCCTTTATTTCTATTCTATGACCCAAATAAATTGAATAATAACAGAAAAAATGGCAATTTCTTACTAAAAACGGAACAGTTGTTTACGTCTTTACAGCGCGCGTCGTGTTTCCTCCGCGTAAAGGTTAGCGCGTGCGCCTTTAGTGATGGTGACACGCGCCGAAAAGAATGCGCGCTTTGCATCACGCACAAGGGCGCAATCGCGACCCATTATTGATATAAAATTGGATCGATTAATCCCAAATTAATTGGTCGAGCTATGTGTTGCAAAAATATTGGGCGAGGCGCAGTCGAGCCATATATTTTAAAACTCATAGCTAGACCAATTAATATTGGGTGTAAATCATCCAATTTTATCATTATCATGTTTTGGATCCGATATTTTCACACACTTGGACTCCTCAAAACATGATAATGCAGAATAATGGGCAGTAAACTAACCAATCAAAGAGCGCGCTTTTGAATAATGGGCAGTAAAGGTAATAGAATAAAGTACAGTGGTCCTGCTGTGATGTCTGCAGAGGCCAGATCCTGGAATGTTTGTAAACACCTGGTTCACATCATTTCCACCCGTATAGAATTTCCAATAGATCTGCTTTCTCTTTGTCAGATTTGTGTTGACACTGGGAATCTTCGTGTTGAAAAAAAATATCCCAATTCCCCTGCTTATGCGCATGTGTTTCAGATATCTTTCTGCAGCTTGAAAGTTTTATTAAAATATTACAACTTTCTATAAATCAATATTTTATGAAATGTTTGAAGAAATGTAAACAGATTGTTCCTAGTATAGAGCGTATCTCTACATTCGTAAGACTGCGTGACATTTCCCTTCGCAGTCGCAGACAGAATTAAACTCGAGTGATGTATCTGACGCTATGTCAATAAGAACATACACTGAGGTACTGCGCATTTCCCAATCTAAACACGGCGAGCATCTTCCCTGACATAAAGGAGCAACAATCAAGAGTTTAAAGGGGGTTCAATATGATTGGTTGATGTGTATCTCTGATCACTTCTTTTAAGCGAATTGAGCGTAGCACTGATAGAAAAGTACATTTCTACATGAGGCAAGACTTCAATGCTCCCAATCACATATTTTTTTTTTGTGTGTGTGTGTATGGATCCTCTCCTCTCGTGAAAACAGTTTGAATCTGGGTATTTTGAAATGAATCTTTCACAGAAGAGGTAAGCAAATGTAATGCTTATCAACGGCGCTCACTCTTCAATAACGACTATAATCTTCCAGTTTCCCTTTGCTTCCTTCCCCCGAAACCTGCGGATTCATTTCCCCATATACCCAGTACAGGTGCATTATCGTATAGTGTAAGCGTATAAATGTGCTATAAAGGTGTATAGTGTCGATTAGGTGTTGATCAAATTGCTTATGTTTTTTGAGTAAATCATTAATGTTTCATCGTTTTATTCCTTGCGTACCTTTGGTCTCTTATATTAATAAAATTAAACTAGTCATGATTAACACTATGATGTGCCTTCCGAAGAACTTGTTCATATCGAACTTTGTTGCATCTGAGGAGAGACATGGCTTTGCCCATTCATAAAACACAGTACAGCGTTCTCCAATGCAGTTAACATCGGACCATTTCAAGGGGGTTTTGAGACTGCAGTGCATATCAATGTAAAAACATGGGGCGGTGTTCTCCAATTCAGTTAACCTTGGTCCATTTTAAGGGGGTTTTGAGATTGCAGTTGTATAGTTGTATAGTTGGGGAACGGGTTGGCGCAGCGTATCTTCCTTCGCCTTTCACCAATGAGGTCCCGGGTTCGATCCCCGGTAGGGGTTCGTTCTCGATGGCTTTATGTGAATTTGGTTTCTCGATCCATACTCGTTCCCACGGGTTTTCTCCGGGTACTCCGGTTTCCTCTGCTTCTAAAATCGAGCTTCTTGGCATAAATCTGTTCTGGTATTATGGTTTCTCTGATGTGCTGAGCGCCTTTCATGGCTGGCGCACAGCGCCTTGAGCACGTTTACGTGGATATGTCGCGCGTTAAAAATACACATTATTATTATTGTTATTTAAAAAAAATAATTTATCAAAGAATTCATGATATCAGGTGCATAGAATGTGCTTATCTAGGTCAAATAAGTCTAGGTATGACAGTGACATTGAGTGCTTCATGAATCTTCAAAATCTTGTATCCGATAGGGTCTGACTTTTTATATTATTCCCTTATATAGACTAACAAATCTCAATTGATCTCCACATAATCCCTTCTGATTTTTAAAAGTCAGTGAAAATATAACCCGGGACTGCCTTGTTCAGCTTGGCTCCAAGGTCCTCTGCTAAACCGACCGGCTTAGCGTCCGCCTGGCTCCGGCATGAGATCAAAATAGATTGAGACTTAAACTTTGTTTCTTGTCACACAACCCGTATTTTTGTTTTCAGTCTAGTCTAAGTATATTCTCGACTATATCACTTTTTCAATTCGTATGTTTTACTTAGCATTTTAATTGCTTTTTTATTTTTTACATAGAAATCGGGCATCAAGACAGTAGGAAAATAAGAGTCTTGGGCTACAATAGCATTTTCTTGCACGTACGGATTAAGATATTTGAAACCCTTCATCTAAAATTTGATGACAAACTGGCACATAATATGCAAGGAAACAGAGAAAGAAGCTTAATTGGCCTTCGAGAGAGGGGTGTGAAGAAGAGTACTTTATATGGTTAAAGCCACTAGCAGTGATTTATCAGATGCAGAGAGGGTCAAGATAATTTTAAATTTGCGAATGCTTAAAGAGAAGGATAAGTCGTTAGATCTCATAAGTTCCTTTCCAGCTGTAGATTGGACAGAAAGAAAGAACGCCGTCTCCAAAGTCGAATTCTTTCTCCATCAATTACGTGTTGTTACGTACATGTATGACTAAATTGGGCATGATTTGTGTCCATGTGAGTTATTTGTCTTATCATTTGCATGGTATTTTAGGATACTCGACTGTTTTACAATACATGCAAACTCCTGTCCTTTTTTTTAGAATTGTTCGATTTTCTGATGAAGCAATCACTGATAGTGACCTTTATTTTGACATAAAATTTTGATATTTTAAGCCTATGAAGTCAAACTGTCTTTCGACAACCGCATCGTAAAGTAGTTAGATCCTGCAGTCATTTGGACCCTTATACTCACTCGCTTTTGACACATGCAGTAGTGTTGACAGAACGCCCAATGTGGATTCGCTTTCCATGGCAGAGTAGGAAATATCAAAGACCAATTAATAACCGGACAGGTTCAATGATGTCAATACAAACTAGAAATTAGTTTCCCATTGATGATATCCCAAAGTAGATAACGTGTGCCGTCCAGTTTGCACATGTTATTTTTGATTAACGTGTTTGGTCGATTCCACGCTACACGCACTACGCACTAGCTTCGCGCTCTTTCCTCATTCCCCGAGCCTGATATTTTAACCAGATTGGGTTCTTCCTTTTGCAGTAGGACCATACCTCCTGGATACGGTGTATTCATGACACTGCCTAATGTAGTTGTTTCCTGTCTACCTAGGCCTATTTTAATGAGACTTTGTTGTTTCAACACAGCTCACTGACAAGCATACAGGAATACATCCAGTCCTGGTTTTCTGAACATTCCAGTTATTCTGCAGGGATGCTTTTATATCTCTACATGCTAATGTTGTTTTAGAGTCAGGTCTGTAAGCTAACCTCTTGCCCTTTGTGCAATCACCTATTGTAAGTTTGTAAGTGTGGCAAGTTTCGAAGGACGGTTTGCTCAGAGAAGACGCCCTCTTGGTCTCTACCGCCGAACATACCAAATACCTTAAAGACCCGCTTACTCACATGTCCTTATATTTAAGCATGTGATTAGCACAACATTTGGTGACTCACAGTCCGTCCAACCTCAATTCATAACTTGGCTGTAATGTGCGCTTTTGAAAATGAATCTATACAGCCAATAGAAGTCAAAAATTACACGTAAATACCTATTACAACATCATTTGTGTAATCGCGATCGACAGGAAGAAGAGGAAAATCCCATTTGCCAATTAAAATTATGGATCGTCTGATAAATGTATTGCGATTTACTTGAGAGTAATCGTTTTCTTTCATTTGCATATAAACTTTATCATTATGTTTCCAGTTACAATCTATTAGCAAAAGTCACCTTTCTGGAATCCTACTCACGTTTGCGAGAATTGCATAGATACCAGAAAAGTGCAGACAACCAGCCCAACTTCATTGGAGATAGAACTCTTTTTGATTCGATAATACTATGTCAACATTAAAAAGTATTCTCGCTATACCCCAATTGCAGTGTCCGTAGAGGCTCTTCAAATCCATGAAATCATAAGTATTTTACCTTCCAAAAATACTGTATAAGCGCCACACAACTTTATGTCCGAGTACCTTATTGTGAACAACTTCCTAACTTGAAAACGATCACTCCCTTTTCACCCCCCCCCCTCTATCACCTCCCCCGGTTAACATGAACTGCAAACTTCCCTCAGAGCTTACTGCTCCGTGCTCAATGGCTGGTGTTCAAATTAACAGATTGAGTTTACGCCAGCACAATCTTTGAATTCTGTCAATTCTTTAGAAGAGGAAAATTAACACGTACAGGTTGGACGGAAATCCCAAAAGGAAACTGAACATCTCCGTAATAAATTGTAAAAGGTGGAATGCGCCTGTCCTGGTGCTAGACTACTTGTGGGTGAATGTAACACGTCTTGGAAATAAAGGCGAAAGAAACTGTTCGTTTTTTGTATTCTCACGTTAAAGTTGAGAATCTAATGTTGTGTTTGGCGTGAAAAGACGTTTAAGTTGGGATTATTTAAGAGGAAGTTTCACAGCATCCCGAGGTATTACACCAGTATATGTGTATCGTGGGATACTGTCTGGGTTTTCGACCGACAGCCAATGTATCCAATTGAACCCCGTAAACTGCCTTAGTTGAAAAGACTTACGCCTATCAGTGACTATTCACCACATTGATATCCTAGATGCCGTCCCCATGGCACTTTTGTTGCAGTTTCTTAGGCAGGTGAGAGCGTGGCCTCGGTTAGGTTGCCTGTGCCTCGGGCGGCACATTTAACCATCAAAATTCCCGGGTTCGAACCCGGTGGGGTCGTGGCACATGCTGGGAGTAGTCGGGTACTATCAGTTCTTGATTTGATCTGTATCCCAGCTCATGATTAAATACAGAATACCCTGTAAAGACATATGCAGTGTTGTTTGCATCTAAATTGATGATTTTTTTTATTTTTTCTAAAAGCATCCCTCCTTCGGAGGGGACGTTAACCCGTCGGTCCTTGTACAGAAGTCACAACTGATATGTACAAGTCGCAGTCATGTCGAATGGAGTAGGGTGTACGCCCCCTGACTGTTCCCACTCCGATCCCCGCCCACGCCTCAATAGCGGTGCCATGTTTGGAAGCGTCCGGTAACATGGATACACGCGGCCGCGGATCAGCACCTAAATCCTGACACCACCACAAGCCTTACCAATGACTCGTGGTACTAGCAAAAAACAAAAAAAAGGCAGGTAGAGCCCCCAGTAATGTTTAACACCTTTGTTTTAACCGTTGAAGAAGGCCATTTTAGTACTGGAGGTCTGGCATTCACTTGTGCACTATCTCTCTACTTGAATGGCCGTGGGTCTTCCTACGTCGTGCAATGTAGGATATAAGGGTCTGTGCAAACCTGCGGTCTGCGGCGTCTCTATACACTAAATTGCAGCACGCACTAAGTTATATCATTTTTATGTACTAGATTTGCGACGAGGTTTTGCGTTGAGTTCGTCGGCAGTTAAAGTGAGTGATTAATCTACAACGCACGCACACATTGCCAGCGAGTTATGGGCAGAACTTTTACCCCATGGGCACTTTATATATGCCCATACCAATTTGATTGCTTATTCCTCGGCGTCATTATGATTGTCGCCAACCAGAACAGAAGTTATACTTGTTATTTTGTTACTCAGTAAGGTTCAAGCGGGTATAATGTAATGACCAATCAGAGACATCGTAAGAATGGTAGTAGTCCTTAGAAGGTTAAAAAAAGAGATTTCAAATATAGCAGCAAGATTACATTTTCGTAACTTTTCCATGTTCAACACTTCTACAATACCTTTTTTTTTATTACTAAACTATACATCGCATAAGGGTGTAGTTTTCGTGTAGTGTACCACGGAAACTTCTTATTTATTTCTCCTGCTTATGATTGTTCATAATGACCCGATGGTGTCATTTTTGCGGAGTACAAACGGGTGTACTATAACATCTGCTAATGGTATCTATCCTGAAATTGTTTAACAAAACTTACAGATCCCAACACATGCAGTAATACAATAACAATGTCCCTTACACTGTCCTTATTCATCAGAAATCATTAAACATCCTCTTTAAACTAGTTTAGCAATGCTATAGGTGTTCAATCACTTAAAAAATAATCTTGTTCAACACCCTTGTGCGTACTTGGAAGTTCTTCAGGAGTTTATCGGACACTCACGAGAATATGTAGTTATGAGGATTACACTACCTTATGGCCTGGGTATAAGTACAGTATATATGAAAATTTTTTGTATAAAATGTATTATAAGCAATCCGAATTAAACTAGCTAAGGACTTCACGATCGGCCATGACCGGTCCAAAATACATCTAAACTGAAAGCTGGATCAGTTGCTCACCTTCTTGTTTGCGATTTTACCCGGATTCAGTCCGCTTCACACAGCTTCTCAACTAATATGTAAACTTCCGTGTTTGTTACATTAAAATGTAAAAAAGCACTAGTTTGTAAGCATTTTTTTTTAACCTTTACTTGAACGAAAGCAAAATTGAATCATCGGCTATGCAAAACTATCGATCACCTTTTTCCTGTTTATTTCTTTTTAGGAATAGGTTTTTCTTTTTCTCTTCTTTTTCTTACAAATAAGGTTTTGTGTTTAATGAATACTTCCCGTCAGAATAATTCATCTTCAATCATTTGTGATAATAGAATCACCGTCATCTACTTCTTGTGTGACAAAATTTTATAATTTCTCGCTGAAAAGAGTTTATTGATTGTATGTAGGAAACCGAAATTTAATTAACTGCAAACAATATCGTGAATTACAGCGTAAAAGTGTAGACCTCTTTTCAGTGGCCAAGTGAAGAAATCGACCACGGAGAAGAGCAAACAATAAGAACATATCTTGTGTATAAGATTCTGGTAGAATTGAACTTATTTAAAGAAAGCTTTTGTACAATGTTGTCATTGATTTCTTTAATTTGTACATCGATGATTGTTATATTTTCTTATTACAGAAGCCGTTATCTCTTTTCAATCAATACTTACTGGCATGTACTGTTGGTGTCTATGTTTTTTTAACTTTGACTATTCATGAAACTGCAAACTTCGCACAGTGTATTCATTTGTCGACATTCCTTTGGAAAATATACAATGACATTGGTTTACAAGCTAGGCATCCCATTTTCGTCACAAGTCCTTGAGTGAATTCATAAATCCTCCGCAATTTATTTTCGGTTTGTTGCAACTGCCGAAGACGCGCGTGGCGTATACATACGCCCCATGTAAAACGCCGTTATCTAATGGCACCGAGCTATTTTACTAACGAGTCTTCGCCTTTAGACTCGCCTTCTCTACCACTAGCTACCGGTTTGAAAGAATACATGCCCTTTTATTATCAGTTAGGTACATGCTGCAGCTGTCGTTTTATCATAATAATACCCATTATGAATACAGATACCAATTATCGGTAGTGTATTACAGCTTAACAATAATGTCCCGACCGCCATAATATTCAAATTGTAGAAAAAACAATTAAATGAGTACTTTAATTTATTCTGTCATGGTTGATTGGAGACCTAATAAAAATTAATATTTTATATCGAATTTTTTTACTGGGAAATATGAATGTTGTTTGATTGAAAGTTTCGGATTATTTAAGACTAATGGTATGCAGTATCCTTTATGGGCGCTAAATTGTCGCGAGGTTGGGCAAAACTAAAATGGGCGCAGGCGCAGCCGAGCCCATTATTCTACATCATTTTCCTACCGAGGATACATTCTGACCCCGTAGAATCTTCCACCCTTTATTCTTATTCTATTCCCGAAATTCTGATTTAATAAAAAATCTATTTTGCGACCCATTCTGCAGAATAATGGCATTACCCGTGGCCAATCAGAATGGCCCCATTTTCAATATGGGGGGGCAGCGAGGTTTTTAAAAAAAATAAGGAAATTTTTTTTAAATAAATTTATAAATTGTTAAACTTATAAAACTAAAATATATATAAACAAATAAGTTCATTGCGATTGTCATTGATTTTTCTTAAATGGTCCAGTTGACAATATAAAAATTTAAAATGTGTGTGTTGATCGGTTTCTTTGCGTAGAGAATGAAGCCGACTCATAAAACCTGTGCAACCAGTTCTATTTTGGAGACGTCCATTTTTGAGAAGTTTAATATAAGGTGGCCCTCCTGGCGATCAAGTTTTCTAAATGTTTTTTTATCCACCGAGCGTCTAAAGAAGTTTCGAATTAAGAGGGTGGGGGGAGTCAATACATAAGCGTAGTACTCTGCCTCAAAGCCTGAATAGATTTCTAAAACATGGACGACCGATTGTTATCTTGTAATTTTGTTATGCGAACAAGTGGTCGTCAGAATCCCAACAAGTTTGGACGCCTTGGTGTTTTCCTCCTTTAAAATCGCAGAATGTCCTTCCCCCCCAACCCCCAAAAACAACGAAAAAAAAAAAAAAAAAACAAAAAGTTTTTAAAAGTTAAAAAAGTTTCAACCCAAAAAAAAAAAAAAACAACCCCCAAACCCCCCCCTCATACAATCATTTGTTCTACTTGTGAAGAATCCCATAAGAACCAACTTGAAATATGATGGATAATGCTATTTCACCTGCTTCGGTATCATACGACCATCGGACGATGTCTGTATTAATTTGATATGAAGTCGGTCATCCTCCATCTGGTGTTAAAGTAAGTTATCCTAACAAATGATTTTTCATCTCTTTTTCCAGTCGAAATATGTATCCTTGAAACACTCATTAATTTTTATAGCAAGGCCGCAATATGAAATCACGAAACAAAGCGCTGTGTTCCGCATATATGTATGTAAAAAAAAATCCTGTTTTATGAATATGTAGTTAAATGCCATGAGACAAGAATATCCGCCATTTGGGCACTATCTTTATTCATACACCCTCTAAGGGTGTGATATTAGTTTCCTCAATCTACATCCTGACAGTTGAGCCCCTATCCGCAAAAGTTTAACACTCGTTTAACTAAACAATCGTGTATCTTTGAAGTGATAATGGATAAGTAAGAATTCCATAATTATTAAAAAGGTTATTTTTTTTCCAATAATTAGTATTTAGTTATTATAGTTACAAATGTTATATATTTCTTTTGGTAAATAAATGCAAATTGATGCTTTACCGGAGTTCAAAATGATCCTCCTATCTACTTCAGCTATCTCAGAGATAAACGTTCGTTTAACTAAACGGGTGCTAAACACCTTTTTGTAATACGGGCCCAGATGTTTTGACGCAGATGCCCCATTGCCCCTCTTTTTGATTGATAATGCTAATTCGCTTATTATTCTTGGTATGCGCGATAGGTGAAGCCAGCCTTCACTGCTTTAATGTTGAAACTCTCAATCTCAAAATGGGTCCTCTTACATCAATTTGATGATATATTTTTTAATGCGTTAAGTGGACCAATGGATTTTTCTTGATATAGTTGCATAAGTCATATGTTTATCATGCAGTCTGCCAACCATTTCCTTATCTTTCCTAATTTTTTAGTGGGTCCGTTTTTTTATATTATTTAACGGCACAAGACATCTTAGATGTGTTTTCAGGGAAATAGTCATCGAAGCGTTATTTGAGAACGGTGTTGAAAAATAATGGAGACTTCTTTATCCACAAGATGGTTATTGACAAGTTTGTCAGGAATGAAGTCGAAAGTTGAAAGAATGCTTAAATATTTATCTTTTTTAGAAAGATATATTGTCCCAAAGATGCTCAATAATCCTTTAGGGATGGGTTGTATGACGTGAACAAAGATAAATGGGTCAAATATCATTACGAGTCATTTGGGATCGTTGTAACGCAATGCACTCACTTCCCGGGCTGTTAGTATAGTTTCACAGGTTATTTGTGGACTCTATCTCTTTTTTCTCTCTCCTCCTCTCTTCTCCCTCGAGACCCCTGTTATTCAAAGGGGGATATGATGCGTGAACATGGTCTACAAAATTTCACATCAACCTATTTCCACCGACTAAAAACATACCTGAAATATATTTTTCTGTTTTTTAATTTTTGCTTCAAAATAATACGTTGATAAGCATTGCAAATACCTTTAAGTGTATTCCGATTTATAGTTTTTGATGTTTTGATCTCCACTTATTTGAGTATTATATTACCCACTCCGTAAACTCTTTTTGCTGCCCTTTTGCCACACCCTAATCAATTATGCTCGTACATAGCCTGTTGACAAAAAGGCCTTTTTACTCATTTTTTTTTTTTAAATGCATTTTCACGCATCATATCCACCATTGAATTGGCCCCCCAAGACTCAAACACAAAAACCCATACAGTTTTCTTAGATACTGTTTGCGCCCGCAGGCCTATATTTTAGTGAGCTCAACAACTAATCGTTTATAGATACTGTTTTTGCGTACGGGGGCCCTGAAAGAGGGCGGGCTTGAAGAATGGAGTGTATTTATGGGGTAAAAGAAAAAGATATATTTAACGGAAATCGCAATACTCTATTGCACTTTCTCCTTAAAGTAATTAGGTTTTTTTTTTTTTAAATAAATCCTAAAAAAAGAGTTTGTGTAATGCGGGCCTAACACACTTAAAAACCCTGCAATGGGTTGTTATATATATATGTGTGTGGTGTTGTGTGTTTTTTATAACGTTTATGATTGCGTCTCCGGAGTGGTTGTTATTATCTGGTTACCACCCACAAGGGGCTGATTTGGGCTTCATCGTTTCAGGTGAAGGCTAATGTAAAAAAAATAAAAAAAATAAAAGTGTAAAAAAGTATCAATTTTGAAATTCTTGAGGCCACATTTTCCCATGTGCTGGTATCAATTCCCAGAGCCAAGCTTTAGGAATTAAATACTCCGGAGGTTAATGAACTAGAGATCTATTTAGTGTTAAGGGCGAAGTTTAACAATTGAAATTGACCGAAAGGGACGCAGATTAAATGATACGCGGACAATTGACATTATAATGCCAAACTGTAGTTTTCACATTCTTAAAATGAGGAATTACTCGCTCAAATGGTATCTACATATCTAGATAATTATTTGCCTTTGGCTTTGCAAAACATTTTATCATTTTAGGTTTGTTATTTTCAACTTAATAGCACACACCACTACTAAGATGCACAAACCCACCCACAACCCCCACACCCCGCACCCCCCCACGCCGTTATCACCCCGTCATATATCTGCCACTTACTACAACATGGCACACCTTGTACTCCCTGTAGTTACGGACAACTTACTCGAAAAAAAATGAATTTACACCAACTCAAGAAAGAATGAAATGTTGTATAATACGTACATTTTCCAAGTAAGTGTGCAAAATATGTTGCTTTACATTTGTTCCTCTTACAATAGCTGAATCACCAAATTAAAATGTAATCACTCGAAATTCTGTCAAGATACATTTTCTTTTCATCTACCCAAACGCTATAATGAGTCCATCGCGATTCGCCTTCCAATTCTCCCCCAGATCCATATTTTAATGCACGCTCGGTCCCCTTCCCTTCAATACAGGAATACTTCAGTACACATTTGCTTTTATATTACGTCCGCTTTCGCTTATATAATAACGGTAAATTTGTTATGTCCCTATTCAGCAATGATCCTTTATGTTCACGGTGACTACCTTGCCGGTTATAGCTTTGTTATTGTAAGCAACTACCCATCGCATGGCGACACGATATTCACCAGTAGGAATCAGTGTGTTTTTTTACTTTGTCCTCTACCTGAATCATTTGGTTTCACAATAGATCCGTTGGGTCGAGTAATCAGGACTGAAACTTTAATTCGTCAAATATCCGGATGTATGATGTATATAAAGATTATGAACGCCATCCCTAGATTGTTAGTTTTGAAAATTTTTAGCTCAAAAAGTGAATGGTGTATACAATTAAGTAGACGTATTGTGTGGGGGGATATATTTGTACTTGATTTCCCCTCCTTGACACGACCACTATCGTCATGATCATAGAAAGCACGGGTCACTTCACATCGCTCTTCTTTGAAAGTAACGTACTCGCTCCAATTGAAAATAGCACACATTCACTGTGTAATGGTCAGATAGGAGACACTGCAGACAAGTTTAAAGCAAACATTGTCCGTTTGCATTCTCCGCGTCTGATCCACGGTACGCAATTTTTATTACGTTTTTATTCAATGTCTTTATCCTTTTCAGATTGTATTAAACACCGATTGAAGAGAATGTTTTACAATGCTTTATTCTAATTCGGCATGTACCGAGCATTGTCAAAATTAGAGCAGGTTTTTGCTGTTCAATTAGTCCTCTGAAACTAATTTTTCTGACATTTGCTCCGTACAATACACTTCTAGTGTAGAAAGAAAATAGATCGCAACTTTTTTCCCATGTAAATATGCAACAACAGTAAATAGAGCAAGATGGCAACAAGCAGTCCCGTAGTTATTTTTTAACTGTCCTCGGAAATGTATATTGTAGAACCTTGATAGGCTGACTTTATGACTGTGCAGCGCTCTCCACGTTGATCCACTATGTTGAACAATATTTTGCAATACGAGCAGACGGTAACATTTAATTGTATACCGCTGTTTAGTGCTGCGCAATTACATCTATACACGGAAGTCCTGAACCGACATAATTTATCACAATAACCATCCTCCTATTCATACCATTACCTGCTTTCAATGTTTGAATCAACATACTCATTGCCCTTTCTTTACTAATTCTAGCGATGTATTTCATGCACGCGTGCAAATGCTGCTCTTAACGTTATTACGAACTTTAAACGCTTTAGTATGTTCTCTTCTGTAACCAAAAAATGACGACGTTTAATCATAACTCCTTCTCATCCAACAAGGAGGTAATCCTGCGTGTTTTTTCTTATAGCTAGAAAATATGTGGTCGGCAGAAGATAATGATAAACTTTTTTGAAATCAAGAACATTTGCATTGCTCTTCCTTCTCTATTGGTTTACATACGATCAAGACCGAAGTCGCCGTCCTCGCGCGCAACAAATTGGAGATTTGACAGATGTATTCAAACGGATTTAAAATTACTAACGGCAATGAACATATTAATTTACATAAGGAATGATAATTCCAAATATATATTTTAAAAACATTATTTCAAGATGATCACTGGTAAAAATACGAAATTATCGTATACGACGCGCGTTACTACATTTATATTGGTATCTCTGCGGGTATTTAAAACGACTCTTTCGAGATTTTATATATACGAGTTTTGCCATCATATACTCTTTCAGTGCGCCTGGTCTTTGGACAATGCGCCGATAATTTGTTTGGTTCATGCGAGTCGTTTTTCTACTACTCAAATCCACTAATTTTCACACAAGTAACTATATCCTTTTACATTCTCAATTTATTGCTTCAATACACCATTTAAAAAAATATTTGAATTACTGGTCTTTGACTTTTTCTCAAGTCTCCCTCTTTCTTTTTAATAACAAGGCGTTTTCGAAGCCACCAGGTACCCTTTCTATCAACGATACTTGCTGTGTTTTCATTGCAATCTTTCATCATTTTCATTGCAAATCGTGGTCTGAATTGAGAACGAACCCAAGACCATAGATTACAAGACTATCGGCTATATACTCAGCCACGCATGCCCAGCCGGTGGCTGGGAATGCCCTTTTTGTTATACTAAAGCGCACACAACATCATCCATTGGTGAGGTTCGCTGGTATCTTGGTCGGCCCATAGCTAGCTTTATACCAAAGATCTTTATATGCACTTGGCACTTTCATATTTTTCAACGAATATCTTTTTTTCCTTTCTTTATTATTATTTTACAGTTTGGAAAATGGACGCCGCGACTTTGGTGCGGGCAGCTTTTTCCTGTTGGCTTCTGCTATAATTGGAATAGGTGGCCGTTAATGTAACTATGGCTTCGTATTTAAAGCCTGTGTACAAAAGGTGTGATGATCCGTTTTTAAGTATATACCTTCGTAACCTCGGAGTCTGCCGAAGATCTCACAAAGAAAACATATACCAGACACCGAATTCTCATCTATTTTCATAAGGCTATTATCTGCCTTTACTCTACTCGTGTGTTTCCTGCCTTTTTATTTCCTACTTTGAGGATGGACTTTCTGGGAAGCCACCTACTACTGCTTCATCACGATCAAGCACAATTGGTTTGGGATTATTGGTTGAAATTATACCGATCATCGAGGCTGCAGATGGATTTTGAAGACATTGGTGCTGTGCATATCATATACCATTGGGTCTTAGTTTCATGATTGCCCTAGGTAAAATGGCTGAAATGAGGTTTCGCAAACACACACGTAGGAAGCGTACAGGTGTAAAACTAAGGATTCCATCCCAACAGCCGCCAACTAGTCAGCAATCCAAACCTTATGCGCTGAGGTCGTGTTTGGACTGTGAAACACGAAGATTCCCGCTCCATTATGTACCCTAACTGATATAGAAGGTATTAGCAATGGGGATACGATAAAGAAGTGCTATCCCAGCAAACCCCTTCAGATGCTGAACGGCTCTTGATCTCCTGCGGGAAATGTTCAAAATAGTGCTTGCAATTCTTCAATAACCAAAAAGAAGAACCAAAGAAATTAAAAAATTGTCATGAGAACTAGATGACGCTAATCGAGAGACGCATATTGCATTTCTGTCACCATTGATCCTGGCTGCAAATGCACTGTGAATCATAGAGTCTTACTGCGTAACGATGATGTATATGTTAAAATGCCATGAAACCACAGCAACGTCTTTAACAACTATATAAAAATGAAAAAAAATATTCTACCTGGTAAAATTATAAAAATAACTTTGCTCTTCTCGTTAATGTAACTACTCCTGCTAATTACGACAAAACAGTACGAATCCTAAAATCCAACTTTTGTGGATAAAACCCCATGCTCCATGTCATTCAACTTCGATTTTCATTTTTTTTTATTGCGTAATGAAAGCATACCGAGATTTGCAATTTAATCTGCACCACCATCAGACGCTATATTGGTGTAATCACAAATAGGTGTTATGAAGCATATAATGTTTCATTACGTTGAAACCTGTGATTTCATTGACCAAAGTTACGTCCTCAGCCGCAAATGACACTACTAATTAAAACTAAATATGACTGATACATGAACCTCTTCGTTATTCTTCCCCACTCTAGTGGGCTCACTGAACTCTTACAACAACCATTGGCGATAATGAAAGGGATCACTAATCAATGTAAGGTATAGGTCTTTAAAAATCTCAATCTGTACAATATACTATAACTTTATAACTTTGAACTATACGCCGTGACAAATCCTCTTCCGCTATCATTGGTTAATAATGAGTTTGCACTGAAAATGTAAATCTGTTTATTTTTATAAATGCGTCGGTGTACTTGTCTGCTATTTTCCTACATTCGTGAAAAAGTATGAACTTTGTAGTTCCATTTGTTGCCCCCCCGCCCCTGTTTTTTAAAATTTTAATAATCTTGCCAATTCTTGCCCTGGCTCCGCTGAGTGGGCTTCTCTGCTCAGTGCTGTGGCTTGCAGAGCAATCCCTTGCGCGCTTGGGGCAGGAATCCCCCGTCTATTGCTAGTCCGTCTTCTTTGTCGTGTCCTAATCTAACCGCAAATGTTTAATAGGGGAACGCCAGGCAAGGTCGCTGGCTGGCTCGTATGGGCCTTAAACCCCAACACCCAAAACAGCGAGAGGATTTTCTAACAAATCAATAAGTTGGGGCCGCATGCACAACGTTTATAGCATCCCCCTCAGCCGGCCACAATTTCTATGGCTAACACGCTTCTTTAGACAAACACCTTAAATTGGCGTGGAGTTTCTGTATTATCAATGAAACATTTGACTTTCGCCCGTTGACCATAATGCCGCATCCGATTTGTGAGCAAATACCACCACCGCGTTTACGCTTGCTTACTGATACGACTGTAGTAAAGATGGCGTAATTTTCTCACGTTCTAGTGCTTGTGGGGATTTCAATTTATTATGGTTTTAAAACAACCATACAAAGGCCCCCTCCCAACATTCCTAGTATATTAGAAAAAATCCCCGCGTGGTTGAAATATCATATTATAAAGAAATACGCGATCTTCCAGAATTTCGGTTACAAGATATTCGAACTTTTGATTTTTGATATTTGTCACCAGAAACTACATTCCTGTTTCAATCAATGTACGTTCACTACATCCGAACCTTTAAAAATACACTTTGGCACACGTTAACAACATGCCTGTTTCTTTTTGGTTCTTCTGTAGATAGCATTGCACGTTCTTTGGCTGCTTCTGAAGCTTCCCGTTTGCCTCAATGCTCAGGGTCAAAAGAATTTTCATCGGACATAAATAACATTATTCTTACCTGATAAACCACCTTCCCCTTGCTATTGGTTCTAATTCGAGTGATTTTCAAGTATATATGTATTTTATATGCTCTCCTATTCTTTCCCTTAAGAATTGAAATACTGCACAATGACCCCTATATTGTATAGTTATGATGTTCAGTCATTTGAAAGAGTCTCTGCAACTCAAAGAAATGGCAACAACAATGTTTTCTTTGCCAAATCGAATACACAATTAGTGGAAAACTTTGCTTACCAGCAGAATAGAACGTTTCTAAATGTTTGTAAATATCTTTTAAAGGGACAATCACATGCTGATTCAGGACGTGTTTTTTTTTCCATCAACATAAGATTGTAATTATTGTTTCATCCAAGCTTCTGAAGCATAAAAAGATTTTTATATAAAGGTGCAAGAAATGAACAAATGTAGTGTGCATGATATAGTAATGATATCCAAAGGTATGACCTGAAAGATTGTTGTGCAGGTGAAGCGTCCTTCAAGGTCGAAAGAATGTATTTATTTAATTACTTTTCAGACAGGTGGCCTTTTTCCTAGCACAAAAACAAAAAAACTGCATTACCCGATCACCAGCAGACATCACACTAAGAATTCTTAGCGTCAGTTTAGTTTTTCCTAGTGTCATATTGGCGTTCAGTTTGTTTACATATTGCAAGCATTTAACTATTCTTCTGATTCTGTCTTAAAGGGTTTAGCAATTCGTCTTTTGAAGGGACACAATGACAGAGAAAAATATCAACGTAATGAATGGACCCTTAATCAACAATCGCATCCACCATTTTGAAACAATTTGTGTTTACATTTATAAAAAGAGACGAAGTATTATTTTTTCCTTGAAAGCTCGCTTCTCTTCCACAGCAACCCAAGGATGCTGACATTTCCTGCAGCATTTTATCAACTTGAAAAGCAAGCAATCATCCAGCTCGCAGATCATCGCTATGAATATGTGCTAATCCCGTCTACTCACCTTTCCCTTGTCAGATCAATATCTTACTGCCCGCCGAAGTACAATGTCCGAACGCTTTGTAATGTGTTAAACAATGCTAAAACCACTGTACATTATATCAAGATGTCAACACAACTGATTACCATGCCGGAATGCCCTGTCCCTCTTACTACTGTTTTTACAGCTTTTACAAAACGTAAGCACCCAATTTATTTCCTTCAAATTTTGGTGTATTGTTTTCAGTAAGGGTCTATTTCGTGCTAATTGTATCCCTTTAACATTTCCGTAAGAGAACCAACTTCAAAAAGGAAATGGCCCTCTTTTATAATCATATTTTCGATCGATACCTGAATATTTCATCCTTATACTTTTTTGCATCTTGAAAAATGCTGACAATGTATTAACATGTTTGGAGTAATTATATTGTCCTACTTCATCATTATGCACATATTTCACTCAGTGTTGTTTAACAAAGGAACAACTCTCTTTCTCTCTGCTAGTAAATTAAAGTCCACGTTGAGTAACCTTAACTGACTTGTAGGATCACAATGTACTGTGTTTGGGTGTTAACAGCTTTGCTCACTTTGAACAAAGGTTTTCCCTCAACAAAAAGGGTTGTTCTTTTTATCGCATTTTCCAGAATGGGTATTGAAATTGAGTTACATCAAGGTGATCTTCATGCAGTGTGAAGCTATCTCGGAATTATAGTTGTGATTATGATCAAGCTAAATGGGTGATTTTGTCGCTAGTAATATTGGTTTTGCAGTTACCAATTAATTACATTTTCACTTCCTTGGTTTGTATTGTTATGAGCATATCTTGAACCGCCCCAAAGTGTGATTCATCAAATGAAGCTCGAAACGATGCACGAAGTCCAATTCAAAAGATGTTTGATTTTGCCTGCAATGGTTTTGATCTCATAATTTTTACTGCATAGTGCTTTTCGTGAATCTTGTCATGACTCATGAATTGTGCAATACGAAACCCAGCGAAAGAGAAAATGTCATGTACAATTGGAACAAACCACCGGTACTACAGTCATTATATGAAAGGCTACCCAGTTGATCGTGTGATGATAATGTTCCAACTTACGCTTTGTAGTCCATTAGGAATTACCCTGGAGCGACATATATCTACTGTTAAGTGCTTAATGAATTGGTCTCTATTGCATACAGTGCGCTAAATTACACATATCTTTGAGACTACCCGTCCTATCGTTCTGTTAAAAGGCAAGGATTCAAAATACCGTGTTTATTAAACAACTGTCCAAATATTGGAGGCCATCTTAGTTTTAATCCTCATTATCACTGCATTATAGGTGAACACGGTGAATGGCAAACATCAGATCGCGGGTTTTTTTTATGTGGATATATACCTTTACTAAGTTAAACTACTGCCCGTGACTTTGATCAGGAACGGATATTGATTACCAGGAAGGTAAATCCAGTTTGTCTTTAGTTTGTCATTTTGGTCTTTTTGTTCAAAGCAGCAGATTTTGAATACGTTAATGTATGAATTCGCAAAGGGCACAGATAATGAAGTATTTGTTTAAATTCCGACAGAATCTCTTAAGACATACCTAGGTACTGTACTTTCCAGAAAGTTGCTAATGCTGTACACAGATTGACCAAATACACGATTAAGTGCCTGGTCCAGTATCCATGTGGTTAGCATTCACTCTTTATAAACGTCCGGTATTTAACACATATTATTTTGATTGTCCACTGACAAATATCGCATGATTATTATCATTTTATTAAGATGTTTTCGACATAACCTTTATGAAATGGAATTCTTGATTTTCCACACATTAATCGATGGAAGAGACATTGGTCCCAGAAATCACAAGGAAGTCTCACAATAACCATCATAAGCTAGTTACCTCAACATATATTGCTTGCTTGTATACACGTTTTACTTGACCGCACAGAAGTCGGTATATAAACAAACGAAACCTTTAGTATCTATCTTCGAATTGTATTGCTAAGTAATTGTTGGATTGCGGTCTCCGTTTTCTTCTTTGATATCTACCTGATATAGAATCAGAAGTATCAGTTTTAAAAGAGCATTCAACTACAATATCATTCGTCGATTGTATCAATCATTTCCCTTGCCGTTCAACTTACGAAATATCTTTCAACAGTATCATGGTATGTGTATTTGAATATCTTCAAAATGATATTCATATGACACATCACGGTAATATTTCCCAGTGGGTTCTAACCACTCACACTAATTGGCCTATACTAATTGGACGGTAAACGCACCTGCAACGGATACGCGTATATATACCAACATTAAAGATCATTGAAATCCTAAAAATGACAATATTCGAAGATCCACTGAGTGTCCGTAGCATTTTTCGCGGAAGATAGCACTTAACAAATGTTATGCGTGTAAGGTGTGCAAAGAGGCCCGAGGTAACTACCACATTGATTGTCAGCGGATTTGATGCTCGTAGTTTTGTTGGCTCGAGTATAGTTACCGTGCAGGTGCTAGCTGTAAAGACAAACGCATAGTATTGTTGGTATATATTAAAGTGACAGGAGTAGATTTTTTTGAGGATACATATTTCTCTCAATTTTCACTGGATCGGTCCTAGACCACCTACCGAGAACGTTTCGAAGGTTTATTGAACAAACAAGTACAAAAGAAAACCGCAAACCTTGTTTTGAACTTGCCTACTATCGCAAATGTCCCATAGAAAACCATGCTTTGACTTTCTGTCGTGCACGACAGAAAGTACTCATCATCTTATGTCATAAAGACGACGTATTCGGCTAATTCACTTCAGGTGTGATCTAATACATTGGTAAGCATTCCAAATATGCAAAAAACCGGGGTTCGACAAAAATTGGGGGGGCTTCTTTCTGGAAATCTCCTCATGTCTCTTTAAGGTTTAGCAATATCAGACGAATCTTAATTCCATGTATAGGGTGGCCAAAGGCAATCGGATAAGAAAGAACTTTTCAAAAAAATAGGAATACTTGAGTGATATCTTCAAAACGACACAGGCTCATTTTAGAAACAAAATATAAAATTACTTTAATTAGCTCTAAAATGAACAAAAAACTCTTTTGCACATAAGTGTGTAATGGGTAGAGTATAGTGTATCAGAGTACACAGAGGTCATATCACGATGCCAACGACTTCCCACGATTTTGGCCTTTATTGTGGACGCACATTGTTGAGGGCACATGTGGTCCAGTACTGGATCAGCGTTCGGCCCGCACACCAAAGGTTGTGTGTTCGAGCCCCGCTGAGGTCAATGTGTTTCGTCCCTTGAGTAAGGCGCTTTACCTCAATTACTCCTCTCTACCCAGGTGTATAAATGGGTACTGGTATTATTCAATGCTGGGAAGGTAACAGACTCGTTGTAGATGAGGTGTGGCGATCCCACTACAGCAACATTATATGGAGGAGTCTGGCCCAATCGCTTCGAAAGAGAGATGGGCACTCCGTTCCTGTGCACACAGGTCCGTCCCCTTTACTTTTTTTTACACGAACATCAATGGACTCACATACCCATAAACTCATACTGTCAAACAGCGGGCATGCAAAGGAAGTCAACACTAGTGTGCATTTCCCTGTGCCTGGTTTAACACTGTGAACCACGGTGTATTGAATAAAACCATTCTGGAGAGTGAGTTTATTACAAAATCATTCCGCTACTAACACTTAAAGGTATTGATTTAGAGCGCTATCATATCTAAAATGTAAAAAAATATTGGTTTTTGAGGGCTTGTCTTCTGTTTGATTGTAATTGTAACTTATTTGGCATTTTTTGTAAGTGCGATTGATATCCTTTTCCAAATAACCCGTGAAGAGGTTTCATTGATGAAAATCTTTAGATTGATCTTAACTGCTGTGTCTTTAGATACATATAATTATGTGAGACCTGTATTTGATGGCCTTATGAAGATGACGTACCAACGATTGAAAAGAGTGTAAAAAAAACCATATACACCACCATATATTGCACTATAGCGAATTTATTATTTACGTGACTGTATACATTTTCAATTGCAAAAAACCCTAAAACAGAAACATTTTACTACTAGTATTTAATTAAAATAACGTGAACTACTTGGAGATTGACAACAACATCATTTTATGGTAATTTGCCCCTCGAGGTTAAATGATGGATGATAACCCGGTGTAGAGAATTGAGAGCCCCCATACCAGAATGTCCCAGCTTCCACAGAGATACAAAAAATAAAGTATGGCCTTGTAGGCAAGATTACGAAACCAATGGTGCATGAAGTACTAAGTATGTACAATCAGATAGGCCTATCTGCATCAGATATAGCGTGCAGGGATGTCATTAGAAAAGACTTTCAAATATTGCCGTATATCCATATTATCGTCTGGTAGCCAACGGGAAAAACTTAAGCACGTTATCATTAGTTCAAAGCTAAACAAAACGCGCAGTTTGCGAAAAGTATACATAAATAACTTTCCTTTGAAATAACCGTAGCTATACTAATTGTATTTATGAACTTCCGGTAAGAAAACAATAACATTGGCGCGTCTGTAAGCGTCAGTTGCTCCCATCTTGTAATTTTGTCATGTTTGTAAGGGTGTGAACATTTACGTTCAAATGTTCGTCAAAATTACTATATGTTTGTCAATAGGTCTTGTAATCTTACATTTTATTTTTAAAAATATTTTGAAAACATAACCTGAGTGCATAATACCCGCTTATAAATGCAGTTGTAAGCAAAATATTAATAATGAGAAGATGTGTACATGCGTTTCTTATGAGTGGAAAAGGGCTGTCTTGTTTCCACATACTTATCTTCCCTTCAATTGAAAGCCTTTAGTTCGAGGTCGAAATATCTAAGCACACCTGTTTTCAGGATCATTAACGCGATCGTATAAATCCATGAAATAGCTTTTCCATTAAACCGTGTAAATTGTCTTTTTACCAGGTTTTAAGCATTTGCGTGCACGAGTGGGTGGGTGAAGTGGAAAGGGGTAATAGGGGTGGTGGTAGTGGCGGTGGTGTACAGGCGGATGTGTGTGTGTGTGTGGTTATGTGTGTGTGTGTGTGGTTGAATGTGTGTGCGTGTGTGTTTGTGTGCTCGGGGGTGTACGTTTGCGTGTGGTTGTTCATGTGTGTGTGCGACGCGCGCGTGCATATGTACTTGTATGGCATATACTTCCCAGGACCAAACATAAAAGAAATTCTTTCGAACAAAGGTCCTCGAAAGTTTAACAAAGGTCTTCGGTAGATTAATGTAGTTTATTCCGTTTTAACAATAGGCTGTTTTTTGATGCGCTCAAAAGTATATATACCATACAAAAATGTGTGCGTGTGTTTCTTTGTGAGTGCGTTTGTATTTGAAAGAGAGGCTAATAGGCTACAACAAGGAAGGAAAAAAGGCGGGAGAAAGACAGAAAATGAACATTTTTTTTTTCATTTGATAATATTGTAGTACAAGCTTGAATAACCTCCAAAAACACGGATCTATGTTGTGACGAATAAACATCAGCGGGCATCTTATCAACCTCATGAAAGAACGACGGCGTGCACTCTTAATTGACACGTTATTTATAGCAATGCATTGCCGGTGATAGTGCAAAGCAGGTTAATTTCTTGTTTTATGGCTGAGACATTCCATCCCAAGCGATTTTCCAGACATTCATCTCAAATTAGATTGCAGACAAGCTAAACGGAAACGTCTTTGTAAAAAGATTGGCGTTCTCTGAATTCTATCGAAGTGAAGTGCCATCGAAGTGTTTGTTTATTTTAATATACCGCCAACTGTTTTCTCTGGTGCAACTCTCTTCTTACGATACTTGCACTTGGCAACTCAAAACCAAAAGACCAAAGGTAATGAATGGTTATCATGTTTTATTCAAAATGCCGTATCATAATGCATAAATTAATGTTACCATGCCCGTCTCTTTAGGTAATCGTTTCTCAGGTTTCTGTTAGCTAAAACATAAAATGAATTCACGATTTTTCTTTTTTTTTTCAAAATTGAGAGTTAATCTTACAAATTATGTCTGCCTGTCAGGTACGACATAATCAATTTATATAATTATAGTTATACAAATCACATCTGTGGGCTTTCTTGACGCGTAGAGGGTCCGGAAGAGGTTAATGCATTTATGGGAGGGTCATGAATTATATACGTTTATCTTTAAAAACTCAAACACATGCAAACTAATCATTTTCGTTTTATCAAATAATGCTTAATCGCGTATCTTGTATAAAGTGGCACAAACTCCTTTGCATTCTTGAATACATACGTTGGGAAAATGTTTGAGTTTGAAAGAACTGTTTCATTAAAGTGACATCCTGATACACCTTTTCTGCTTGAACTACCCTAACAGAGGATTACACATAAAACCTATGCTGAAAAAAAGTCCCAGTTGATTTTTTTTTACACTCCGTTTTAATTTTATGATTTTTTTGGTATATATTTTTGTTCCCGTGTTAATTGTTCAGATCCGGACTATAATACAAAAGTCGTTCTAGTTAAATAACGGAAAGATAGTTGCCTTATTTATTTCTGGCATTTGTTTATTTAGAGGTAGGTTATGTGTACATGTAAAATCTGGCTTTTTGTCAATAAAACGAGGGGCGTCCTTCCCATGAAATCTCTGAACGTCATTTTAAAGAGAAGACCACTCTCTATTTGGGTAAAAAGTATAGTACAAAGATAACACATAAAACCTATGATGAAAAAAAAATCCCAGTTGATTTTTTTTTACACTCCGTTTTAATTTTGATGATTTTTTTGGGGGGGTGTATACTTTTGTTCCCCCTATAGGCCGTGTTAATTTAATTGTCCAGTTCCGGACGTACAATACAAAAGTCTTTCGGAAGATAGTTTAGAGGTAGGTTATATGTAAAATCTGGTTTTTTTGGCAATCAAACGAGGGCGTCCTTCCCACGAAATTTCTGAACGTCCTTTTAAAGGAGAAGACCGCACTCTATTTGGGTCAAAAGACCGATTTGGCAAGTCATCCTTCGCTAGTAACAGGTGTGCTATAGAATGTCTGCATTATCTCGGTTTACTTCAAAAACACGGTATGTTGTCTATAGCAACGCAAATAATCCCATTGCACACCGCCGCATACAATTAGTGACGGCCCTTCATGGATGCATGCCTCGAAAAACGATCTTCATCAATTGTTTTACAAAGTACCTAGTCAAATTCTAACAATTGCTTCTTCTACATGTTTGTTAAATATATGGTATATAGCGTGGCAACAAAATGTACGAGCATATATATTGTGGCCTTGTCTTTTAACACTTAAGTGACCAAGGGGTTTTCACTCCCGTTGGTGCTCAATGGGGTCCATGGGACCATACACTAAGGAAACCACTTTCCCGACGGAATTCTTGCACGAAATTTATACCACATGTGAAGGGTCATAAGACAACCCCAACCAGCAATAAAAAATGAAATTTGTCATTCGGGCTGCAATTAGGGGCAAAACATTGTTTTCAAAACATGCGAAAATTGGATAAATAGAAGGAAATTCCAAATGAGCCTTGCGCTTACATCAAACTTTTTGAAAACTTATTTTATGTTCATATCTATTCTAGAAGACCCAAATTACATATATCTTATACAAAACCTACAGTTTTAGGGATCCTGTATTTTTACGGGTGTTGCAAAATACACGCCATTTTCCCATAGAGTTTGTACAGTAACGGTTCAGCACATAAAGGATTAATTATTTTTAATGTTACTAATAATTGTTTACTTACATGTATGTGTGAACATATATCAGCAAAAAGAAATTAGCTTTGGTTCTTTGATAATAAAAACTATTCTGAGAAGACTTCCGTTAGTGCCCAAGGGGGGGGGGGGGGCCCAAAAAAAAAAAAAAAAAAAAGGGGGGGGTCCATGGGACCTCCACTAATTAACGCATTAACGGCTTGGCCGATTTTAATTTTTTTGGTAGGAAAAGAAGCGCATTTAAAATTGCAGACAATTACAAAAAATCGGCGCAAAAATCCCACGAGTAAAGCGGCCAGCGCGAAATTTTGGGGGTCCATAGGACCCCCCGGTCACTTAAGTGTTAAGGAATGTTCGCATATGCGCTCGTGTTCTTTTTAACTAGTGGTGTCGTGTTGTACGAAGCATATTGTGCATGTGACTTGCTTGCCGATATATCGATTTCTTAACGCAACCCACCGCAAATCCAATACTGTAATGCAGTATTTTGTAGTAGAATGCAGTGCGACAACACAATTCACCGCAAATGACGCACATAGAGTATACTTGTAAGGGTTCGTTCATATTTCCAGTGCATGTGGGTTGCAGTGAGTTTCGTTGCTTGTGCTTCCAAACTCACATCCCTGTAGACCTCTGGAGTCGTGTACTGTTGTACATGCACGGTAACACTATAGAAAAAACTACGCTAAGTTGTTGTAATTTCCAGCTGGCATAAATACGACCCACAACTTTTACGAGCTAAGTGGCGAATCCCCATTTCAATACAAACGTATCAGCATTCACACACGATACAGGCATCGAGTCACAAGCGTCCATTTGATCACCTATCTAAAACATCTCACGAAATACGACGTTCAGATGGTGCCCGACAGCGAAATTACAGTTATGACTCAACATTTGATAAGACTGTTTTAGGCTAAATGAGTTTCTATTTGTCAAGGTCGTGCTACAGCTTTACATGGAATTATATGGATATTACAATTATGGGCTACTTCTAATCCAGGTTCCCAGGCAAAGTTAATTAATCAATTAAATTCATTTCAACTGGGATTTGTAATGAGTAGCGGAAGAAAGTGATCGATTATATAGTAAGTGCAGCGAGGGTATTGTTATGACGTCTTGTAGGCGTCTAAGGTAAGAAATACCTTTAAAAACACTATAAATAGGCCTTGTGCAAAGTTTGATCTTAATTTTTATTTATATAACAGATTAATGATTTGTAATTGGTTCAAGAATTTGGTAGGGTCCAAAACAGTACATAAATCATAAATACACAATTACACAATTTATTAACTGATACTTAATGTTCAAAAGAGGGGCGTTGCAGTTAAACGATGCTATGTCCTCTCAGCGAATACTCCAAATGACAGCTCACAAGTTAATACAAAAACTCAGGTAAAATTCCAAGGGAATCTTCTCCGCTCCTGAAGTAAATCTTGTCCAGCAGTTCAAGACGACGGGGCTTTCCCTCGATGACAAATGGTCCAACAATAATAAAATCCAGGTAATATCCCACAATCAGTCTGTCGCTATGTCCTCCATATAGGACCACAATTGGAATCCCCTTTTGATTCCGACAAACTGAAAGCTCTTTGGCTTAAAAGACGACAGCAGACAATTTAGCGATCAAGCTCGGCGGCCATCCAAAATATTAAAGCTGGCACTAGATGTAGAACTCAAATCTACACATTGTAGAGTAAAACTAGCTATAATATACTGTATAGCTCCAGAGTTCTAGTTCAGCTCCTGATTTCAACGGCTGGCCTCCTCAGTACGTCAGTCACTAACTACTATTGATATTCACACAGCTAGATTTTCCTTTCTTAACAAATAATCATTAAATCATTCTCATGCATAACATAAAACCTTCCACTAGCTGACCATCGGAATTCATACCCGAATTAACACTTCATATATATAACTTGTGGGGAAATTTCCTGATCTTACAATGTTTGTGATATCAAAACATAAACAAGTTTCCTAAGTGGAGCACTTGGGGAATTCCCCATTACCCTTATTGTGCAATCTAAACAGGGGCACTTGGCATAAACAACTCTGGGAATCCCCCTTTCGCCTCTTTTATAGTAAACACAAGTGCTTTTCCCGTGAGAAATCTTCTCACATAAAAATGAGAAAATGTATTTTAAAAGTTTAATAAGAAAACATGGAGGCAATATAAACAGTCTGAACGTGCACTCACACTATTCACATTTAATGAGTGAAAATTAAAAACAATGATAGAAAAAAAAAAATGAGATGGTGTTAATTCGAAAGGTTCATTCGATGAGTTGCGTTGCCGACGGCAGTCTCAAAATACTGCATCGCGGTACCGCAGGATTTGCATTTTGCTGTGAGTTAAGTTGATTTGTTTGCATGAAAGTGATTGACATATCGGCAACGCAACTCTCCACAACGCAGGCCATGAACGTATCTTAAGGGTGCCATAATTCACACCCTTGCGTGCTCTATGGTATTGTGTCCTCAGCTCAATTTATATTTTAGGACTATTCTCATATTTATACGGCTTATTATTGTTATGCTTGTGAATGGAAATAAATCTCGAATCTAACATTAGAAAATTAGTGCGTGTTACCAGTTTTGTTAGAGGTGCGAGTAATGTGTGTGTGTGTGTGTACATTGTAGAGTGTGTAGGCGTGTTTCATAATGCCTAGTAGACCATGGCGTGAGCCAACACACCAACGGTATAACAAATTCTGTAGGTCCCATCTGGGGGGGGGTAAGGGAAAAACCAGTGTAAATTCCTAATAAATTAAGTACGATCACATAACTGTCCCTTCCCGCACATAAAACTGGCCCATTTTCTTAAAAATATATAAAATGTCACCTCAATTTTTTTTCCCAATATCAGAGACCAATGGATATGTAGAGACTTCAGCTAACCATGATCTCAAGATATACAATGTAGGGCCATTGTTATACCAGTGTTACCACCCGCTCCACGATTTTCGGGTTGATTGACAATAACACCCTCCGCTCTCACAATAACTAACCAGTGTACATTATAATGGTCGTTGACACTAAATTTCTTCTGACCCGCGGGTAAATTGAATAGAAAATGAATTTAGCAATAAGTTAATTACGGATTTGGTTCTGCTCAAGGTGTTAGGTCCAGCTTGCCCAAGCAACAATTCTCTCATGATTTTTTGTTCATGTTTTCTTCTTCCTTTTCTAATAAATGATGAAAAATATGGCCAAAGTTCATTGAACAACGCACTATAGAAGCTCAATATTTATTTATTTGTGAATGAGGTTATAAGTTTGTCCTGAAAAAGTCTCATCTAAATGGAGACGTAACAGCTGAAATACTCGTCACTGCGTCCGACAATATAACATGGTGCTGCAATCCCAGATGAAAGGGAATTTTGAAGTGTTTTTTCTACAACCGCATACCGGGCCGGTGTTGTATCTTTAACTCCATTGTTTGCTGACGTCTAATGGGTAGCCTGTCGCTGATATTGGGGAAATGAAATTGACGTGACATTTTATTCTTTTCTCAAGAAATGTGTCCTTTTATTTGTGGGAACAGACGATTATATGATTTGTAATAATTATTATGAAACAACACTTGGTTTTCCCCCTAGCCCCCCGATGTAGACTACAAAACAACAGCATAAGAAGGACTTTCCCATCGACTATATAGAGTTATGTAGATTTACGTGTGCGTGTGTTTGCATACAAAGCATTTTCTGTGTCAAACCATTGAGTGATATAATACACGGTTGATTGCCACTGTTAATTCCGTTCAAACACAGCTTGTATAGCTGTTTTGGAATAAATACTAGCCTGGCACGCAACCCATGCAACAAGTCTGTAGGGTTTGTTCATTCTTACTTCACTGCATCTTGTAGGGTAATTGTTATGACTTCTCGTGGACTCAAAGGTCAAAATACCACCTTTCAAACACAAATAACTGAGCCTTGTGCACAAGTGAATCTGAATTTTATATAATATCACAGATTTAATGATTTGTAATCAGATCTATTGGTTCAAGAATTGGGTTATGTCCAAAACAACATTACTAAGTAGTAACATAACACACAATTATATGCTGATGATCCTATTGTCCAAAAGAATGTCCACTAATGCCCACAAGAAGTGTTGCAGATCAACGATGACATGTCCTCACAACCGACAATCACAGCGAATACCCTCCAAATGACAGCGCATACGTTCACATAAACTCACATAAAACTCCTCAGTAATATATTCCATGGGAATCTTGCTCAGTCCTGAAGGTAATTTTGTCCAACAGTTCAAGACGACGTGGTTGTCCCTCGACGACCCTAATATTCTGCAATACCGTCCGGTATTCTACCACATCAGTCCGTCGATACTGTCCTATTTAGGAACCCAAACTGGAACTTCTTTTTGATTCCAAAACTGAAGGCTCTTCTTGCTTAAAGACGACAGCACACAGATCAGCTATTAAACTCCGGCGGCAATCCCAATATATAAATCCTGGCAATATTGTAGCCTCAAATCTATCCTCACCATTATTGTAGATTAAAACTAGCTATAAATACTATAATACTGTAAAGCTTACTCTTTACTCTGCTGGCGCGCGAGACTTACTCAAACCTCCATTATAATACTGAGACTTACCACGTTCCCAATCTTAAATATATATTACCACAGAATCATGCATAAATATAACCTTGCATTAGCTGACCAATGGAATTCCCCCTAACTTACATCGTCCTGAATTACATCACTTCACATACTTTATAGGGTAAATCCCGGATCATGCACCTGTTTTTGATCTCAATGGCATAAACAGTTGACTCAGTTTTTCTAAGTTTACATCTTGGGAATTCCCCACTTCCCCTATTGGTGCCAATCTACCAGGTGCACCTTGCACAAACAACATAGTGAATCCCCTGCTCTCTTTTTTATCATAACAAAGTACTTTTCCCGTGAGAAATTTTTCTCAAATACAATTGAGAAAATAATATTTTAATTCAAATTTTGAGGGTAATATAAAGTAATAAAATGAGATCCTATCTCGAAGTTTGGGAAGAAGGCTTGAATCAAAATATTTTGGGTCCAATTTTAACACTTCCCCCCCTCTGGGAAATGTGGGAACATTAATACAATAAGGGGTCAAATACTAGTACAGGGGTAAATTTGAAATCAGTCGGCATTGTGTTTAAATTATAAGGATAAAAAGGTATATTTGGTCTAGGGTCCGACCTTTAGTAAATTGTACGCCCTTTAGGTTCAAGGTAAAATAACCAAGTGCTCCGCTTGTTAAACCGGTGTCATGCCTTATTTTTACAATGTTTGACATTTGGTTACGTAATTAGTGGGCAAATTATCAAGGGTCTACATGGTCTATAGGGTCACTAAAAATTGACCTCAAAATTGGTATACAGAGCTGTCACACACAGAATTGAAAATGCATTTGTCTAGTCTGCCAGAGGCACAATTGACACCATTTTCAACAAAATTGTGCATTGGATATTTTTTAATACCCCAGGATTCCTTGAACCTTATGAGGGTTGTAGGCCTTGTAACTAAAGGTCGGAACTAGACAATCTAACGTTTTTTAATCTTTGGTGTACATTTAAACGCAATGCGACTTGTTTCTCTTCTAATTTACCCCTGTACTAATTTTACCCCCTTATTCTCCATGTTTTCCCCACATTTTCGTCGCCAGTTGGACTTCAAAAATTCCTGATTCAGCACCTTCAACTTAGTCAAACATTTTAAAAACCTTCTTCCCAAAACTTCGAGAATAGATTCTCATTATAACCCTTATCTTTGTTGGATTGAGTTCTGTAACTACACTGCACCGCGGTACCCGAAATAAATAAAATTCATTTGAACTCAGGGAGTTAATTGCGTTGATTTGTCAGCAAAATGTGATCGACATCGGCAACGAACATGCAGCAAGGTATGAGCGGACCTTTTATGTATTTTTTGGGGCATGCGTGTGGTGCGTGTTTGGTGGGTTTGAGCCTATCTGTATGTGTGTGAGTGTATTGGTGTTTGTGTGTTATGTGTGTCACCGTGGTGGGTGTGAAGTGTGGGTGGGTGTATAGCGTGAGTGGGTTTTGTGTTTATGTTTTTTCGGTGTGTGTGTGTTCGTTGCCGCGAGTGAAGGAGCGAGCGCGTGGTTTTTAATTGTTTATTATTCCCTAGCTCTATATTCTGCCAACTATTCATTTTATTACATAACGTGACTATCATGAATTTCAGCACACACTCTTCAAAACCAGGAGATTGTAATACAAAACATATCCCAATGTATGTTTTGCTATCATTACAGACACAAACATTACAAACACCTTTATCACAGTAGCCATTTTAATGGACAAATTAAAAAAAAACAGATTCTGGACTATGCTGATATAGGCTGATTGGAAATTCTTCAGTAAGATAATTTGACTGTAAGTGATTTTAAGTCTGGAAACTTCTGGATATTCAGGAATCTTATAAAAGTTGGACATATTGGAAACTGGAACTTTAGTTAACAAACATCGGGTTAAGATCGGGAAGATCGCGAATGATACATTAAAGACACGCAATTTAGAACTCCATAACCCTCTTGGGTGCGTGATTTGGGTCAAAGGAGGGAGTTTTGTTTTGGGATTTAACTAATACATTTCTTAAGACATTTTTGCGACATAGGTTAGTTTACACACCTCGAGAGTCACGGATTAAAGGCCCCTTAAAACTGTACTTGGTTTCCTAAAATCGATCTGCTCCTAGTGCATTCAGACATATCTTTGATCACTCTCTCAGACAGAGCACATGTTTACTGCATTCTTATTTTTCCTGTAAGACCCTAATTTTAACGTTGGCAAATGTTCCACATTGGAAATAATATGTTTCATTGTTTCTAAATAGATTCAGGAGTGCAGCGTACAGACAACCTTTGGGCTAAATGATAGACTTGTTTTTGTTCTAACAACTTTGAGCATTTGTCTACAAATATCTTCCACACTTTCGTTCAGAAATTTACGTGGCTGACTTACATAAGCGGTAGATCGTGTGCAATTCACCTTGTTCTTTGTTCATTTTAGCTTCATGTTTTTTCTAACTGATTTTTGACTATTCTTTTATGTATGAAATTTTGGATTGATGGGGACCTGCAGTTTTAACTACAATTTTTTTCAAAACTAACTCTTGTTTCATTAGACTGGCGTCAAACACATCCTCAGAGAAAAATTATGACAGTGCTACGTACGTCTATTTTTAAACCCAATGATATACTTGCAGTCGCATCGAGCGATTGGCGTGCCGCACTACCGATTCTTACCCAGATCAATTGTTACGCAATGCTCACGCGCAGAAATATCGTCTTCGCTGCGACTGGAAGTATTATCATGGGCTGAATTGCCTCATGCGATGGTTTTCCTTATGAAGAAGCTTGTCCAAAATTTATTAAAATATTCTTGATTCACTACTACCCGTCCTCCCATTATAAGTGCGGAATTATGCAATCCATAGGCAAGTTACTCCGTCAACACCGTTGCACTGATCTATTATAAAAGCACATTCATACATGAGACAGGGCTTTTTAATTTAATAAACCTGAATTTTCCATTTGAGACTCATTTTTTTTTTTGGGGGCACATTAATTTCTCTGTTGATAATGACTTAGAAAGAATTACTTATTTCCCACAGGACGTTAATTAATGATGATTATCATCTGACACATTTTTATTACAAATTGGAACTCAAATTGGTGAATTTTAGTACCACAGCCCAAACTGATCTTCTGGATAGGTAAATGCATTATGTTTCGAAATCAACCTTTAAAATGTTAACTAACCATCTTTTACATTTAACCACCCGGAAAAGTTATGGTTCGATATATATACTGTCTCCACACTTTGGCAGGTTACTAACCCCGCAACTTAGCAAGGAGACTGTTTCGAATATTTTTATTACTACAAATTTGACTGTAAGTACCCCATTTTAGTTTAGATAGTATAGTTCGTCTGTTATCTCTCCCCTATGCAACCCCTTAAACCAGACATCACCCAATCTTTATGAAATCATTCCGTTTGTGTGGCCGTTTACACCGTGTTAAACCCGATGACAAACAGTCAAACATATTCCCAGGTTTAACTTAGATCCTTATTATGTTCTGTCGGATATTTTTTGCTTAGGTTTGTGTGTTGTGTGTGGGTGTGGTGTGATGGTGTATGTGTGTGTGTGTGTAACTGAGTCCACATATAGTTGCATACTTGGTATGGCATACTTCCGAGACCTAACACAAAAGAATTCCAACAAGTCCTCGGTAGTTAACAATGCAGTTTATTTCGTCCTGAGAAGTAGATACCATACAAAAATGTGTGTGTTTGTTGTGTGTGTGGGTCGGCTGTGTGTTTTACGTGGATGTGTGTGTGGGTGTTGGTGGTTTGTGCGTGTGTGTGGTTGTGGTGGCGCGTTGTTTGTTGTGTGTGTGCGTGCGTGCGGGTCGCAACATATTTAGACAGAAAATAACAAAGAGATGATATCGTTATTTACAGTGGGCGATTCTTTTTAATTAAAAAGGGCTGTATTACCTAGTCTTTGTCAAAGACACCTGACTCAGGATCGCCGGAGGTGCGTGTCGAATCGGAGCGCTCCCCGTGATAGGGGCGCTAGACCACATCGTGTTTCCCGGAGTGTAGGAAATAAAAATAAAGCGGCAACACTGATGAAAGGCTGTACTTTGCTGGATTTTAGTGTTCACTTTTCGAAATAGTTAATTGTAGTGCTAGATACGTCTTCTTTACACAGGGTGAAAACATTGCAAGGTTTCTTAATACAAAATATGGTGACCGTGGATTAAAAACATCCTCTACGGCTCCCCAACAAACAACCAACAATCATAAATATTGAACAAGTTAGACTACAATTATTCAGAAGTGTTTTTGCGGCAACATTGAAATTTCTTATGTAAACATTTGAATGATTTAGACTTGTTTCCTTCTCGAATTTAATAGTTATGAATATCATTTCATATGATTCAACTTGATTAAATAAAAAATTACATGTATAAATAACACGGCAAGCATTTGACTGACAAACTTTTCAAGTAAGATCCCCAATTATCTGAGACGACTTTAAACAACCTCAATATACAATTATTTGGGTTGGTAATATTATGTTTCTAATAGCCATTTTAATTAATAAAAACAAAATTTTTGATTTTGTCATTTTGAAATTTGGGCTTAATTCATTTGCCAGAAGAGATGATAAAGTGGTATTATATAAGATTGCCTTGACAGAATAATTGAATTTTTATAATATTTATAATTAAGACGGTAAGCTTGATAGGGAAAATTTTGATACTAAAAGTATTAATCTTCAGGATCTATAAAACATTTCAAAGACGTCTTCCTTCTATGGCCGGTATATTGTACTATAGTCTGATTTTTATTCCTTGTCAGTAGACGCAATTTGGGTCCATGTCAATTAATTTGGAGGGGAATGTGTTAGATCAAAAACTAAAAAGCCGTATTAACAGCTTAAATGCTCAACTTTGTTCACAGATAAGATCTTAACCCATTTTTTACATGAACTGTTTTTGTATCGCATATGTAAAGGCTTCATACCAGATTCATTTGAATAGTTGTCGTACAGTCTGAGCCACGCTATCGATTCCTTTGTTGGTAGTCCAATCAAAGAACGATAAAGTGTCATGATCATCGAGTGTGTGAAGGGAGGATTAGCCCCCCGTAAATATTGTAGTTTGTTAGAGTGACCAAGACTCTAAAATACTTAAATGATTGGTCCAAGCTGGCCAAATATTATTTTCCGGAAGCAAGAACGAATAAATGTAAAGGTATCAGATTTTCTAAATGCCGTAGTGGACGTAAAGAACTTTTGGTGCGTAATATCGCATCATTTCTTGTGTTGAATGCTTCAGTTTGTTCAAGTTTTGGTGTTTGGCATATAATGCAGTGCATTTGCCTTGTAATATTTTTCTTTCGTGAGAAAAGGGACTTTTTTAATTATGGTCTTAATCTTATCCTGTATCGTGACATCGAATTTCTATTATTGTACTGATTGGGTAAAGCATACACCTCTCAGAACGAATGGCGCGTCGACACGCCCCCAAACGTTTAAATGAACCGACAGAAAAAAATCCTATACTATAAGGTCACTGCGTGCCTGGATTTATGGGAAGGTAATTGAGAGGAGCAAAGCGATTCTTTTGTACACCTGGGTACAATAAATGATGACAATTGAAACCTGTTCTTACCTATTTGAAATAATTGTTGAGATCCACTGAACCTTTGGCACTTCTATTGCGGTTGTGTTTCCTCCGTAAGGTGACCACTTCTTTCCTGACACACTATGATTCGGTAAACCTTACAGAATAAACCATATAAAGCGTGTGGCTTATTCCGTTAGGTTTCCGAATTCATAATGCTTCAGAAAGAAGGGGGTCACCTACAAAAAACCCTTGCCTGACCATCATCCGAGTCCGTTGTTTAGTGACACCTTAAACCAGTACAACACGAACAAAAAGATTCATTTCACATTAACAAAGTTACGTTATTTGTGCAGCGATTCTGACAAAATACTCACTCACACGTATAAATGAGGCCACTTAACCTTGTTTGTTAATGTTGATCAAACCAAATCAATTTTACCCACCAACTTAGCCTCTGCCAGGTTTCTGAAAGCCATTCATGTATTGAAGCGAGATATACGGTTTACTGAGTTTTATTGCGCTTGTACAATCGGGCGGCTTTCCACAGGAGGCAGATATATTAACTTGGCCAGACCTATCTTCTAAACAACCAAAACATGGCAAGAGACACAAGGGATTACCTGCAAAATATCTGGTAAACCAGGTGCATGTATTGCATGTTTCGAATACTTGTATGATCCGGAGGGCAAGCAAAAATCAATTCAACATATTTTCACCTCCGTTACAAACCCTATAGCCAAGGGTACTTTCACGACAGGTTAATTGGGCAAACCCCGTCCTCCCGACAACTAAGCATGAAATAGAGTAAAAGAATTTACCTGCAAAATATTTCAAAATTTTAAGGTGAACCAGGTGTAAGTATTGTATTCTGCGCACAGCAATGCTGGTATTAATACATGGAGGGACAAGAATTAAAGTCCCATCAACTTAACTACTTTCCGTAAAAGACCCTATTTTCAGTAGTTTGCCATGTAACACACGTACAGTTTAAATGGTTTGTAAAATATGTAAAGATTGTTTTGCAAAGGATTTAAAGAAAAATAGTAAATAAAACCATTTATTGTAAGCTTTGTGTAAAGTGTTACAATATTTTATTTCAAGGCGTTCGCTTGCCTACGTCCAAAATGTGGTTCTATTTTGGATCCTTCCTATCTATTGCCAGCAGATTGGTGTGCGTCCAAATATTATCTTACCTGAAACCCATGTTACTTGCATTGATCAACTTAAACCCTGTCGATAATTCGACTCAAGCCCTGTCGAGATATATCAGGTCTTTGCTCATAAAAATCGAACAAAACAAAGAATCTGTTTTACAAACCTATCTTTGCAATGACTATCCCAAATACATAGGTTTTCTGACAACCTAATAATGAATTAAACTAAATTTCCATTAATCGGCCGGTTTGTCTGAGTAGATCATATCGAGTAATATTTTTTAAGGTTTAAAACAGCCAATATTTATCCAATATGCTAAAATTCACTCATCAGGTGAGTATCCACAAAATTCGACTTCAAATTTGCCTTTTTTCGAAGATATGGAGGGAATCACAAAATATATCTTTATTGACCTTGGAAAGTAGTCTCAAAATCAGTCTGGATTGGTCTGTTTTGGTTTGCCGTTAAATAAATAGCAAAACTGAATTTTGTTCTTGTTCTTGGTGGTGGTGGTGGTGTTTTTTACCGAGTTTGTAAAGATATTATTTTCTGTCAAGATTATGATATAATGGAAATATTCCTTCACCTGAAATTAACATACTCATCGTGAAAAAATATACCATTTGTGTATTGTAAGTATATGCATTGTCCGTTTGTTAAAATATACCCAGTGAATTCAATATTGTATTTTTTGCTGATTGTTTTTTTTTACATAAAATGCATATTAATTGTTGAATGGCACAGTATACAATGTAATAGCTATGTTCGCCATTTATGTTATTGCAAGGTGATAATAAATGTGAGTTCAATTTTACAGCGTAACAATGATTTTGTCACGCAGTTAATTATTGAGTCGTCTTTTTTCTTTTTTTTGCAATACGAAAACAGCATTAAATTAAAGAAATAATTAGAACAATTCGGAAGAGCACCACATTTTCAAATTGTGAGATTTATGCACAGTTGTGTGAGTAATTGCCTATAAGTTAAACTATGCCTGTGAACGGTAAAACGCACAAAACGTGACGTATCATTGCTCATAAGGAAAGGGAAGTTTGTAGTTATATTAAATGCCAGCACTGGACGACTCGTGAAATTTGTATCGGTCCATTAGGAAATATAGGTCGAAAATGATCCTAACTTGACTTGGGGAGGAACAACGGCACAGCTTTGGGCATGAGCGTTAGATACGTTAGGGCATTTACACGGCGCTATTTCCCGACTATTTCCATATTGGAAATGAGGTTTTCATCGGCCGTTTGAATATTATAGGGATCCGATATTCCTTATTCTTATTACAAACTCCTTCTTATGTGAAACAGATTCGAGTTTTACCATTCAGGGGTATAGTTTATAACCAATTACCAACGTGCAAACATCTCCACAAATTTGAAAAAATCGGGGATCGGGGGGGGGGGGGGGGGGTCTTAAAAAAATGCTATTATTGCTTCACAGAAATTATATTACAGGAATAACATTGCAAAGTACGCTAGAGAGATCTTGTTTAAGAGCCATAACCTACAGCATTCAAATTGTCTGTCAGGGACGTTATATTAATTCCTCACTCACTAATGTTTTCACTGCATAAATGAAATTGGAAATAGTTCGTGAGTTAACATGAAGCAAAAATAAACGAATGTCTTCGGGCAAAATGCTTATGCCAACGCAAACAGACAATAATATTTCCTTATTTAACAATAACCAAATCATTTGTCAGACATGGACTGGATTGTTTGGAAATTGTAACCTGGACGGTAGGTCAATAATGTAATGTGGGGTTTAACGCCAATACCAACAAATCAATGCTTGTTTCAGTTATAAAGTAATAACATAATCATCATCAAAATGTCAAAAAAGCATGAAACTAACCAAGTGGGTTACATCGCAATAACGTCATCTTAACAAAATCCGCCGTTAGACTTGCCTGCTAGAAGTAGAAAGTCAGGCCGTTTCGATTCTTTTTTTACTGATCAACAGTTTTATATTTGAAGACCTATGAGCGCAAAAAGTGTATTACTCCACATTTGGTCAAATTGAGGTATAACTGGTTTTGAGTTCCTTGGGGGTCATAAAATATAGCGATTATGTTTTTTGTTTCAAAACAAAATGTTAAACAATTTTAGGGGGCAGGATATTTTGGCAATTAACGCCCAATTTGAGGTCAAAAAGTACTTAAGTCCCCCATAGCAACAGTGATGTACATAAAACGTACAACTCAATGCTGCATAAATGTAAGGAGTTAAGGATGTCAAGATGATATTGTGTGATTTAAAAAAAAAACATGCATAAGAAATTTACTGTTTGTCGTTGTTTTGGCCACTTTCAAGGAATCTTAGACAATCTTTCGACGTTTTGTTTTTTTTAGCACCCATAAAAGTGCATATTACTCCATTTTAGCGAAAAAAGTACTTAAGTCAAAAATCGATTTATTGAATTATCTCGTGATCAATTGCCCGCATCACACTTTCCGGGATATAGTCACCCTGTAGGGGTAGAGATTGTTGAGCCACTGTTCAGGAATTTTAAGAAAATGGGATGCTTTTTAGCCATCAAAACTGTTTATTACTCCAATTTGCCCGCTTTTTAGCCATCAAAACTGTTTATTACCGCAATTGCCCGCATCCAACAACTCGGAATGTTGCTCTTAAAATTTCCCAAAACCTTAAAAATGTTAAATACGACAGTACATGATACGGGCGACGATTCCAATGATCACTCAAGCATCACCTTATTCATCAACTGCAAATGGTGCGCCGCAGTGCGGTAGTGCCCATCTCTCTCTGTCATTGCGTTTGGGCCAGACTTCCTTTTATTTTGTTGCTGTGTGTGTGTGGGGGGGGGGGGATTCGCCAGTCCTCCAGCACAGCAAGTATGTTGCATTCCAAGCATATGCCGGTGTAAAGAAACTGATGTGTCCCCCATGAGAGAGTGTCCTAGCCACCATAGCCAACAGTACGGAATAAACAGTGACCTTGTAGGACGAGGCCATTTAGGTACAGTGCTGAGACACACGATGCATACGGCACTCAATGGAAAAATCACATAGACAGTTGGGTGTGGACACTCAGTCACGATGGACTGTAGTTATGGACACCGGTACCCCAATTTAACTCCTGGTGGAGAGGAGACAGCGAGGTAAAGGCCTTTGCCCAAGTGCACAACACATTGGCGCCCAGCGGGGCTCGAAACCACAACCTTATGCTTATGAGGAAAGCGCTGATCCACTGCACCACTGCACCACCTTCTTTCAATACCTCCTTCTTTAATGGCCCGTTCCTCTGCGTTTCTTCTTTCCTATGCCTTTCCCTTGTTTTTCTGATTGGCTGACAAGTTTGAGAAAAAAAGAAACGAGAAAGATGGTAATCTCTTTTCCCATATTACACCTTCCTCCTCATCCTTCATTTCCTCAAGCTGACTCAACCACTCATCAAATTTCAATGTTGGTCTCTGTTGTTCGTGTTCACATTTACGTATCTATTTTTGTAACTTAAAGTACTTTTTAACGTAAGCATTTCTTGATTTAAAACGTGTTATTTTCTATGATATTTCTTATGAGGAGACATGCCTTGAAGCTTCATGTCAGTTTATGAGGTAGTACAGAGAAAGGGAGGGGGGGGGAAAAAAGGGGACCGAGTCTTCCCTAGCCTCGTGATCCAATTATATGTTATTCTTGTATTCATATGTGCTGAATAAATACATTGAACATATGTCTCAATCAACTAACCTTCCAATCCATGCATTGACATTGATACATTTCCCTCAAACGAAAAAACATTATACGACACATTGAATTATATAACTGTCTCCCATTAAATCGGAATTTGGTGTCTGCGAACGTTATGCCTGACACGGAAAGCCCCACAAGGTGTAGTTGAAAGTATGCAGAACCAACTTATTCTGCGTTAAAATTAGCTTCGTAAAAGAATATAGTCCATTGTGTTTATAGGCATCTTAGTAGACTGTAAAGAGACTGCTCGGAAACTTCATCCATAGGTTTTGAATGCATGAAGATAATCCCGATGATATAGAAGTGTATTGTGTTGGCACTAAGACATGACACAGAAAACTATTATTTGTTTCAATTCTGTCTCCTGACATAAACAAGTAAAAGGCAAGTTTCTAACTGCATATCAACATATAGGAAAGCATTCGGTTTGGTTTGGTTTGTTCGTTCTGTTGTGTTTGTTTGTTTTATTTCCTGTGGCAGGTACTCGGACTACGAATGCTAGGTCGACCAATGGTGACACCATGGATCTTAGGCAAAATGTAATTTATCCGTCCTTCCTGGCATTAGGGTATTTTGTCACCGTGCATTCTTGATATCAGAATTAATGACTCCACTATAATACTATGATGGGCTCACGGAGGGCAGTTAATGACGTACTAAGCATTTGCGACGCTCAGGCGGAACACAGAATGGCGACCGTGACACTACTCCATTATCTGAAATAATTGTAAGCGTATCCCTTGAAAAAACCTGTACATACCACTACTTGACTATAACAATGTTTACTTTTGTTTTTTAATTAGGCCATCAAACGCCTGCTTACATTCTTACCTGTACCGTATTTTTTTTCATGGACCCCCCCCACCCCCAAGGCGCACAGTGTACTACCTCTGATTTTCTTCTTTCTCCGCCTCATTTACGCCACTTGACAGGCACTGTTGACCCTTTGAGAATACGCTGTCGTTATGTCTTTTTTTAAAGTTTCATAGCATTTCGTGTCAGACAGCTCTCAAACCTGAGTTTCAGACAGTGGCTGTGATAAGAGTATCCGGGGCTTTATCTCTTTTTATATTTTCGATACTTACTAGCCCATTAACTTTTACAAATACAATCGCTCAACTGAATCATCAACCACGGCACTGAAATTGAACTCGAAAAGCTTAAAAACCTATTTTATAAGCTCCAACTGTTCTTTCAAAGCACACAACAACACAACAAGACAACAAAACTAGTGGATCAAAGAATTTGCACTTACTCACCACAAAGTCACAACTTTTAAACAACTTTTGTCCAAATCGACGCTATAGTTCATACCCTTGTACTGCACCTTCTTCAATTCACTCGATTTCTTTCGCATAGGCAGCCTTACCAAGCCCGTTTCAACACCTCCCGTCAACTAAAACATTTGAAAGTTCACTCAGGCACCACACCCCTTTCATTTTAACTCAATATTACTTTTCCTGTCGTACTCTCCTTATGTCCCTGGGCTGTCCCTCTATGTCTTTCTTTTGACATTTCGGAAGTTTTTTTTTTAAGCTGAGTTAAGCAGCTTATTTCACTTGTTACTCATAGCCCTGTCCTTGATTTTCTGACCATGTCTACTTTGACAATCGTGTCCCATTCTCATCTACCCTATCATCACCCTTATTCTACACTGTTGCTCATAAAGTTTGTAATAAACTATTTTTCACCACTTTTAATGGCATAATTCTTCAGTTGAGTTATTTATGATATCTAGGGTGTATATCGCCACACTACTTGATGGATCAGTCTATTTCGAACATACGTCACGAACTTAATCCAACATTGACCCTTTACGACCGTGTCCTTAACCAAACCCCCTTTGGAAAAGCAAACAGGGTATTTGAACGCAGATTTCGAATTTTTGTTACAATTTTTCACATCATTCAGTTTTATCGAGAACACATTTTTGGGCGATTTGTTCATCGAAAGTTTCACCAGTACTGTTTTAAAATGTCATCAGTCACTCATATCGAATATGCCCCCACTGGCATGAATCAAGTGCGTCAAGACGTCGCGCCATACTGTCCACAAGGTTGTTTATGATGTTAATGGGCATAGTCACACTACAATCGGTCAAGGCTTGGCCTACCTATGTAGAGTTTTTGAGAAGATAAGTCCCTGCCATTGATGGCTCGGCCTAAGACCTCCCAGTCATGCTCGATAGGGTTCATATTAGGGGAGCAAGCAGGCCAATGGTATCTGCTCCACCCCTTTGCTTCAATAAATTGTCTCACTACATGCGGTCCCTGTATACGGCGTATCGCGGCGTGGCGCTGTCTTGCAGCCGAAAATAGTTTGCATAACCTTCTTGCTGTGACAGGCAGTATTTTCCAGAATATCCAGGTCCACGCGTTTTCACGTTCCATCTGGCAACCACCAGTCATCGCTTGCCCTCCATAATCGATACTGGCCCATACCATCACTGAGCGCCACCACCTTGAGTCGATTCCTAATACCGTCATCTCGGAGGTTCTCACCACAATCGACGAAACTCTTTGGTCTTCCATCTTGACGGTCGAGGATGTAGCGGATCTCGTCCGTAAAGCCAACATGTCGCCAGTGCCCAAGCTGTAATCCTTAGTCATTTGTTATCTGAAAAACGTGGGTCGTTTCAACACAGCAGGGCGTGGAGCAGGGAACAGGAACAACAACAGACGTCTGGCCCTTTTAAATATCTCCCAACAAAGGCATTGTTACGTTAAGTTTTAAGATGGGTCCGATGAAACATATTTCAACTTTATAGCACAGTTGTATCTAGACGATTTTGGACCAGTCTTCACAAACTTCTTGCTTTGCCATTAACGTGTTTATTATTTTTGTACCTTTAACGTAGCCGTTTCTTGATTTAACGTGTAATGTAGGTTTTGTCATGTATACTTGTTATAGTCTGACAGCGAGCATGAGTGTGAATGTTTTGTGGTCGCCTGATTAAATAACCCATTGGCCAAATCCGAGCTTATTGTCACCATGTCTAATTTTTAAGAGTTAGCTTAGATATACAAGAAAACTCTTTTTTCAAAGATTATGTGTTAATACTAATTAAATACCTTTTGCTTTTTGTATTACTTTTCCATCAATGATTATTTGAGGTTAACAAGAATAGACTATAAATACATACTTCTAACACAGATCAAGCCGGATGTCTCGGAGGTAACAACTACCTAGTGCTTCAGTTGTGGCAATGTAAAGCTATGAGTATTTATATATATTTAATAATCACCCAATTGATAAAAGTAGAAAGTAATAGTATACCATTAAGTGGGGTCACTTTAATACTTCTTAGCACTGCAACTCTTAACAGATTTTAATTTAATCCCAATCTGCCATCATAAATGCCCCTAGCGATTAGGAGGTTTTATTGAAAATGCACTAATTACATGAGAGAAATCAAGTCTTTTAACCTTAAAACCATATCCAGTTTCCGCTATTATTACAGCTATCAAAATAAGGTAACGTAAATACATTTGTGAAAATGATATCTCTATATTATTGTTATTATAACAACACAAAACTCTTTGGAAAAGCCCTTAAATATCACATGACACACATGGGAATTTGATTTTGTTTACGTTGCCCTTTCGCATCTCGCCAGAAATGTTTGTTTTAATTAATGAGATACGTGGAGCACTGTTAGATTTGAATGTAATACCATCTCACCCGAAATTTAATCCACGTCGTTGTCTTTGCACTGTTCTCTATAAGATGATAAGGTGTAGCATATGAAATGCAATATTCATTTTACATGTAATCCAGGCTTCATTTTGAGAGCAACCCTGTTCGTCAGTCACATTATGACGGTTACGGGAATGCTTACTGCATAATGATTCTGTAGATGCATGTTTCTTTTTTCAGTCCTTGCACTTCTTGTAGATCATAAATACATACCAACAAACAAACCCAAATCTAAATACACCTGCAACACATCGAAAAAAAAAATAATTGAGAGCACGTGTGGTCCAGTGGAAAAGCGCAGGACTCGTGATCAATAGACCGTGAGTTTGAGCCCCACTGTGGTCAACGCGTCTGTGTCCCTGGGCAAGATACTTAATCTCAATTGCCTCGTTGACCCAAGTGAAATCTGGGGAGCTGTTATGGGGAATATAAATGCTGATAAGTATGTGCGCTTGTCCAGCTGCCGTCCTAGATGATGCGAAATGTGACCATTTTCTGAAGGCAGCTTAATAATAATAGGCAACAGCGCTTTGTATCCTGTGGAAAAGGCGCTATATAAATGTCGATATTATTATGTGTTGTGAACAGATGCACAAGTGCATGCAACACATCGAAAAAAAAATGAATCAATCATGGTCAAAATGCAAATAAACCTAAACCAAGAGTTTGACCGATTTGAACAAATGTAGTTTAAACCATTAATTGCAATTTTTACCGTTTTGGCACTATGTTGCATGGAAGTAGCACTGGGTGTTGCTCGTGTAAGTTTATAGCATATACTACAGTGTGAATCAGTAAACTTGATTCAGTGGTTACTTGAACCTTAAAAATAATTCCATTAAAATAGTATATAGAATACTTAGGTATAGTAAGGGACAGAATACGGCCACCAATTACGCGTCTGCCGTGAAGAATAATCTTTGAAAGGTTGAAGCTTATTAAAACAGAACGTTTGCTTACGTGAAATAATGTGTCCATGAGTAGAAAGCCCAACTTAAAAGACCTTAAATCATACGTTGTTCAACATGCACCGTACACACTGCACATTAAAACCAATCACAGTACTCGCTTTGTGTTTTTTGTTTTGTTTTTTGTTTCATCATCACCAATCGGATTGACAAAAATGTTTCAAACACTTCGCATCAGGGCGTGGTTATGAACCAGTTTATAACGTTACTGTGGGTGTTTGACTGCCCCATTATTCTACAGGGTTTATCAAATGAAGTGAACAGTTAGAGCCCTGAGACTTTATTCAGCTGAAAAGCTACTAAGGGTTTGATGGTCTGATTATGTTAGTATAGGGTCAAGATTCAATTTCCATATTACTGTCGGGTCACATCCTTTGCAAAAATAACCGGGGTATTAAGGTTATACAGGGGTCAAATATTTTAAAATGCTCCAATCATGTCCAATAATTTATCTAATTCTCTGTATAGCATCAAGGAACCAAAAAGTCAATTGTCAGGGTAAAATCTGGTATGTCACAAAATCAGCCGTACAGGGTAAAAAAAAATGGTCCGATAAAAAAAAGGTGCGATAAATTCTATTGGTGTCCTTTATCTTTGTTGTAAAATAAATACAAAAGTTGCAGTTAATTCTATTTTCTTAATCTTTTTTGGTTCGTCGTTCTCTTCCACGTTTCACGAAATTGGCTTCGGACTGATGTCTATCGGTGGATGTACATGTTTTGGTGTGTCTGTCTGCGGACAAATTGGTGGATTGAACGTTCTTGCAGGTCTTATATCGGGACCAATTTCTGGAGTGCAACTAACCTCACGCCTTTTAAATTTGTATTTGACTCCAGGAAGAAATAAAATCTAGGTCACCAACTGCTAGGCCCATCTACTCTCTAAATTTCTTAGATTAAAAATCAATATAATTGGACTGCTATTCGAGACAAATCCAGGTATAGATTAAAAAAAAATAAAAAACAAATAAAAAATTGTATCGAAGTTCAAATTTGTCCTCCATTTTAATCTATGAATTGAGAGAGGAGCGGTTCTCAGGACATGATTGAATTATCTCCATATTGAGTGATAATTTTGATTCTTTGAGAAGAACCAGTTACAGTTACTTTACGACTATAAATAAGTTGATATTATATCCGAATTAAGCTGCATTCTTTATTGTGTCGTCCCGGGTGTGTCGCCCCTCAGCAGTCTTCCCTTGAAGATGCTGATAATCTTTTCTGCTTAATCGAAACACACACTCTGGTGTTTTATTTGTGACCAACTCATGACTACGTTATAAAGAACTTTGTAAATCATATACTGGCGAATCTGCAACATCTACTGTTTTTTCGCCGTTTATAGATGTGGACACATGTCACCCACACTCTAACTACGACGATTATCTTGTAAAATTACATCACTGCTAATGTACTTTTAAATGGCCTCGAGAAAGAAAACCTCAAGCGCAATTAACTATGCTGACTGGCTGTCACAAAGCTGATCTCTCACATGACGCATCGCCTACCTTTGATCCATTGCACTGCCTGTCAATTTCAGAACGAATTATTTTCACTGTTTTGTACGTGTTTAAAAAAATCATGGGATTTCTCCAGAGTATATTGACTCATGCCTTAAGATGAGATCTTGGCCGAACTCCATATTCACACGTTTCTTCTCGACCCATTATGTTGAGGTCCCACTTTTAAGAAACGGCTGGTGATAGATCCTTCTCCTTGGCACTGTGGCGAAACCTAAGCTTTAGAAAAGCTGTCTAACATCATCCAGGATTCTTCTAGTGGTCTCACGCTTGTATCTGATTGCATTTGTCCTAAATCTAAATCAAATCACAGCCTCATTCCTCTTTACATTTTCAGAACGATACGATGGAAATGTAACCATAAACCCTTCAAAGATAAGAACGAATTGATTTGGGCTGTCAAGAAAACTGAACCCGAGAGAACTTTAATGCTCGCGCACAAACATCAGCGCCACGTTTAGCTATTTATAGTTGGCGAACCACCTTAAATAGCTATATTGGTACACCGGGACCTATGAAACTAACTCGCCGTTGAAGCTATGTGATATTTTCATTCACTGATCCGCTAAATCCCCTTCATTCCCTGAAAACGTATACCTTATTGATCCGCATGTTTATTAGTATGAATGAGGGCCGGGACACAGGCTACAAACATAATAATGATGCCTATTTTATAGCGTATCGTGTGTGAGACATCTCCCGATCGGGTCTTCTTCAACCAGTGTGGCATGCAGTAAACATTCAAAATTTCAAAGGGTTGAATCTATGCATACTGGAAAACGCCACTAGTTTATTCAACCAATGCAACTCTAATATGGTACGATTATACAAGGTTAAACCTTCAGGATTTGGCCATACAAATGTCGGCTTATATAAAATTTTTCAAAGATGATTAGAAGGAAATAAGTTGAAATATTACTTGTCAAACTGTAGCATTAACGGCCAAAGAGAAAAAACTAGATGACGGAATGATGCAGTAAATCCTCTGAAACTTCACTCATACATTCCGATTTAGACTGGCGAAAGTAGCATCATGATAGAATGGTTTATTTTGCCTTACCCTATTCTTACGATTCACTGTGGGGCAATTTATGCATCTTCGACACATGTAAAAACAATTCCAATGATTTCAACACCTGTCTGTTTCTCAATATTCTGACTTCACGCAACGTCATTTAATGAGCAGCCCTCAATCGGGAATGTCCTACACATTTTTCTAAGTGGCGGGGGCATTACACAGAGGCAATGATACAAAGTGTTCCTAACATTCACTTTACAAAGGATCCTACGGGTGTATTTTACTAATGTTGAGTGTAAATTAGTAAACCTTAGATCTTCCACAAACCGTATGAGACAATCTTCACTTATAAATTGCTTTTGTTTTAATGGTGACCCCTGTATAAGGATAAATTTGACCTTTTGACCGTTTATTGGGTCTTTTCATTTATTAGTTCATAACTATAAGTCGGATATAACACACACACTTTTGAGATCTTTCTGACCATAACAACTATTCTCGATTAATGCACGCCTTCAGAAGTTCATCTAACATTTTCGTGTATTTCTATGTGAGGTACCCCTGGTTTCAACACTCTTTGCCCCTCCCCCACACCAGGATATACCGACCAACAGCCTTGCTCATCCACAAGTAACATAACTGAGCTGTGGCAGAGATAATTGCTTGTAGATTAATTTTTCGCATACAGACATGTTAGTGATAATAGGAGGTTGATACCTGGATAGATGACTTATAATGGCGTAACCTAGCTGTTTTGTTGTACTTTTTGGGACGCGTCTATGGGAAGCTGAATTCTCTATAGTATATCTGGATAAAAGGAACTCAGAGTATGTTCTTGGCCATTTTTGTCTTGGATACAGCGGAGTTTTGAGTTTGCCAGTATGTTCGATTACGTGATCCTAAAAATGATGTTCAAAGATGGTTAGGATGACAAAAGAGGTACTGTCATGTAGCTCGGGAAAAGGTGAAATAGTTCGGGTGAATGTTTTGCTGAACGTACGGAAATATTTTATATGACATGCAGTTTTATACACATAAGACTTAAGTGCCACAAAGCCTCCGTGGTAGAAGTGTACACTCTAACTAAATATCACTCCTATGGTGTCCACAGATGGCTCTTAAAGCATATTTAGATTAACCATCCCTTCCATTCATGCACATTGGGTTTCTAAGAGATACAAGTAAAACTGCCCATGCATAAAAGAGATGCCCTTATGAAGTTAAATTCGAAATCAGACCTCAAGTATCTTACTAAAGAAGAAACCTCTAAAATAGTTGGCCGATGTTTCATTGCCAGCAACCAACTGGCTATACAACAAAATGATAATCGAACACAAGATCGATATAACAGATATCCCCGTTTGGCCTTTTGAGGAATAGCTGTTACGGATATCTTTTTCCCCCTTCTTTAAGGGTTCATAGTACTTATTGCTGTCCTGCCATAAACAACCCTGCTAACACAAAAGGATAAACGAAAGCAAAGATCAATAGACAATACTGTTGACCTTTTGAGAATTAACGTCACGGGATATCTCTTTAAGGGTTTATAATATTTATTTCCTAGAGCTGTCAAATTTTTTGTTTCTATGACTTTAAAGTAAGGCACCCATGGCTTCATCTCTACAGGATTACCTTTTCTCATTTTTTTCAGAGGTAGATTATGGTGCAATCCATTATTTGGACCCTGCGGGAAGGGCAAGAAAAACTAAAGGGGAGTGTGTCGTCACGCTGGCTCTTGTTGAACATCTAGAATGACATACTGTATAAAAAGGTTGCGAGGTCATACTACAATAACACACGAAGAGAGTAGTGTGCGATAGTAGAAAACGGGTTAAAGCATAATCGCAATTTTTTTTTGAAGAGCGCCCCAATTTTTCAGAATTTTAGATTTTTACACACTTTTGCATTGGTGACTGGCTAGTTTAGCTATACCTGTGAATGGTTAAGCTCGAAAATGTCTATGTGTCCGCAAACGAAGGATTTTGATAATAATTAAATCTGAGAATCCTCCGATAATAATTCAACGGCTGCAGGAAAAGGCCTTTCCAAAATCTGGAGTTTTTTTTTTCATTGTAGACAACATTTTGTCTACGTTTCATCTTTGTGTTTTTTTGAATTTGTTATAAAAGCCAGAGTTAATGTACTAGTAATCCCTTGACTAGTCCTCATCACATTGCATAGCAGTTTTCTTTCCAAAGAATAAACACAGGCCGCGCTCTTAAAGCATGCATGTGTACAATTTGGCGAGCAGAAAGTAACTGGAACCGAAAAGTATTAGCAATAGCTAGTCCCATCACCTATCACCAACAGATACACACGCATAGCATCACATATGGTTAGTATTCACTTATAGTTCGTCACTTATATGTGAGAAATTCGATGTGTGGTTTTTGAGAAATGTGTCATATGTTGATCTTTTTGAATTTGAGGTGTAAATTAGTGAAATTTTGTTGAAATGTGATTTTAATTTTGGTCCAATAATGTGTTTTTGATGCACGTTTAATTTCTTTCTGTTGCTGAGTGATTTTTTTTCCTGAGTCCGCCCTCATTTGGTAGCTATTGGTAGTAGAAATCGTGCTTCAGACGATGCGGTTCAAGCCTCTTTCATATAGCAACCACCAAAACGAATCAAATAATAAAGAAAGAACTCCCAAACCGATTTAGTCCGCTTGATGTTGGGTCTATCATTGTGTTCCCATGACCCACACACGTACTTTACAAATACTTTAACACTTAAATTTTAAAAAATCAGAAATTTTTTTTTTAAGGTTTTGCATTTTTTAATTTTTATGTGTTAAACTAAAGGCGACGTCTAAAATTGGAATTTCTTGGCCGCCCTCCACTGATGAGATAATAGAGGAACTGATGTGATTCCACATCTTAACTTGCGTAAACGTGAAATTTTGAATCTGTGTGAACTGAATATTCACTAAAAGACTTGGCAAGTGTTAACATCAGTCGCATTTGTGATTTAGAAAAAAAATCGCTGGACACTGGAAGCTTATCAGTCAATTTGCGCCCAGATTAGAACTTCTCATCAAATTCAGCAACTTCACAGGCAAAATTTTAGTAGTTAACGTTCAGCAAGGAAGTTGGTTGAGGCTAATATTGACCGCCTTGTGATATTTTGCACTCAAGCTGTAAGAGGCCTATAATTTGTCAGATTCACTCGTATATTTATACCCCCTTGAACATGTTGAAGCTCCGGGGGATGGGGGGGGGGGGGGAGGGGGGGGTGGTGGAGAGCGTGGGGAACTGCCATTTCAAAGTTTGTGTATTGTAATGTAATCAGTGTAATACACCCCTTCCATATTTCCGCACACCAGTCCCAAAAGAACCCAATTCCAATTTCAAAAAATAAGGGTTATAACCGCAGTGCCGGTCTGTTAGACTTCTTTTTTTTCGGGGGGGGTGATTTTTTTGGGAGGGAAATTGAAATTCTGTTCCGGGCAAATCTCAAAAAAAATTGACATTTTTAACCAATTATGGCTCCAACATCGCTAATTGTCAAAATTTGATTTAAATCCCTCCCGCCAAATCGCTGATTTTGCTTCCTTTCGCGCGGGGGGGGGGGGATTATCCTCGTGCGTCGCCACTGCCTAAACGTAGTATGGGAGACACCGGCTAGATTGAATTTTCCCCAGGAAAACTTTTCAATTGTCCTTTTCTCTAACTTTGGATGTGATGTCATTAAAACTAACTCATGCTTTTGTTACTATGTAAGCGGAAATTCCTACTTCGATGTCATGTCCTTTTAAAAAAACTTTAATTGGAGGTGAAATGTGTGCTTACAAGGAGGTCCCCCCGTGCTATTGTTACCTGCTTTCCTCCTTCTGAGGTATAAAATATTTCAAAATTTTATGTTTTTTATTGCTGAATCATTTCTTTTAATTTTCAGTAGGCCTAGCTTTTTTAATAAATGGCGAGGTTATACTGGGCCATGAGGATTTCATTTTCCTCTCATCATTACTTCAAATAAGCACAGAGTGCTAACAGCCTTGAAGCTCATCATAATACTTTACACCTTCTCAATTTCATGGCATAGTTTCAATACCTCAACTCATTGAAAGATGCACCCTGGGGGTCAGGTTGATCATGATACCTAGAATGCCTCAGGTCAGTTCATGTGAGTGTCTGTATATAAGGAGGTCATCAACATGTCCCTGGAATTACAATATAATTATAAAACACAACCTTATATAAAGCTAGCCAAACAAGCCACAGATAATACAGTCCCCTTGTGATGAAGTTTGTTACAAGTAATTTGACCTGTGTATTTCAAGTGTTAACATTTGCTCACTAGTGCCAATGCCATTAACCATGTGGATGGATTTTTTTGGGCTTTAAAAAATTAATAAAGAATAATAAAATGTCACATTTTAACATTCTGGTCTCTTATAGCAATTGCCTTCAACTGGCAGCCTTTCAGGGGAAGGGGAAGTGGGAAGGTCAACACGTTATACTATGCAAATAAGTCAGATAAGTTGTGATAGTTGTTTTTTTTTTCTCAAAAAATAGTATTAAAAAATAGGAGGTGGTTCATGGTCCACTCACAATTTTTTTTTTAATCCACAAATTAATTCATCTTTTTCACTTTTCAAAAAAAAAAATAGACACAATAAAGTCTATATTTAAAAAACCATGTTTGTCCATGTAATTTGCTGAGAAAACCTGGCCATTATAAGCACCGGGCCATATAAGTAACATTTTACTGTTTCTTTTCTAACCTATTGGCTTTCCAGCACAACTTTATAATGCTTTGAGGATCACCCGTCCATTATTTGCCTGACAAACCTGGCCATTAATAGATCACGGGTAGGCCAAGATAAGAATTATCTTACTGTTGTCCTTTCTAACCTATTGCTTGCCAGCAGCAACTGTATATGCTTTTGGCAGCACAGTCTGTATTTGCCTGAGAAAACCTTGCCATTATCGATCAAAGGACCAAGTTAAGAATTAGTCTTAGTGTTGCCTTTCTAACCTATTGGCTGGCCAGCACAATTTATAATTCTTTCCAGCCACCGTCCAGTATTTGTCTGAGAAAACCTGGCCATTATAGATCACTTGCCAGTGAATTCTCTTACTGTTGCCTTTCTAACCTATTGGGCTTGCCAGCAGCATTTATATGCTTTGAGAATCAACAGCAACATGAGTTATTTTCATATGTAGACCTAAAATTTTGTCTACTTTTTTATCATTTGTTTTTTTGAATTTGCCTCTTAGAAAAGCAAGAGTTAAGATAACTATATATCCCTTGGACTATCCTCATCACATTTGCAATAGGCAGTTTTCCAAGATAACACAGCCGCATCTCTAAAAGCAATGCATTCGTACAAGTTGGGCGAGCGGAAGTAACTGACCACGAAGAAGTATTAGCAATAGCTCCCAACATCATCTGATCACCACCAGATACACACGCATAGCAATCCACATAGGGTTACATTCATTTATGTTCGTCACTTTATATTGTAAAAAATTCTGTTTGTTTTGAAATGTGTCAATATTTGATCTTATTTGAAGTTGAGTTGGTAAAGTAGGGGAAATTTTGTTGAACTTGTGATTGTAATTTGTGTCCCATAATGGGTTTGATGATCAGCGTATTAATTTCTTTCTGTTACTGAGTGATTTTTTTCTTCCTGAGGCCGCCCTCATTGTTAGCTCATTGGTAGTATCCAATCAGTGCTGCAACGATTGCGGTCAACCTCTTCGTATAGCAAACACAACAAAACGAATCAAAATACGAAAGACAGAAATCCCAACCCGATTTAGAGCGCTTTGATGTGGGTCTATCATGGGTTTTCCCATGACCTACACACGTCCCTTCCGAGTCATGACAACATAGAAAAAAATCAGATTTTTCGTATCAGATTTCGCGTTTACGTGGTAATTAAACCAATGGCGACGTCTAAATATTGGCATTTCTGGCCGCCCTCCACTTGATGAATTGGATAATAGATGAACTGATGTTATTCACATCTTGGCAAACTCAACTGCCTTGCCGGTTAACTGGGATTTTAATCTGGTGGGTGAACTGAATAGTCCTACAATGACTTGGCAAGTATGAACATCAGTCCATTTGTGATTTGGAAAAAAATCGCCTGAACTGTAAGCTTATCCAGTCAATTTGCGCCAGATTAGAACTTCCTCAAGTTTGCAAAATTCAGCACTTCAAAGGCAATTTTATATTTTAACTTTCAGCAAGGAAGTTGGGTGAGGTTAATATTTCCACCCCGCCTTTGTGATATTTTGCACATCAGCTAGTAGGCCTATACTTGCCAGATTCACGTGCGTAATTTTAGAACCACGTTGACATGTTAAGACCACCCGGGGATGGGGGGGGGGGGGGGAGGGGCGTGGGAACTGTCCATTTCAGAAGTGTATGTATTGTACTGTAGCAGGCGTGTAATACCCCCTTCCTTTTCAGCAACACAGTCACCAAGGACCCATTTAAAAAATACTTTATTGAACTCCAGTGCGTCGTTAGACTTCTTTTTTCGGGGGGGGGGGTGATTTTTTTTGGGAGGGAATGTGAAATTCTGTGGCAGGACAAAATCTCAAAAATGTTGGACATTTTAACCAATTATGGCTCCACATCGCGCTTAATTTGGCCAAATTTGATTTAAATCCCAATCGCTTATTTTGCCTTCCTTTCGGCCGGGGGGGGGGGGGGATTTGTTGCACCACCTCGTGCGCCGCACTGTCCTAAACTTAGTATTGGAGACCACCGGCTGATTGAATGTTCCAGAAACTGGCAATTGATCTTTTCTCGAACTTTGATGTGATTTTGCAATATATAAAACTCATGCTTTTTTTAATTTAGGTGAAGGAAAATATCCTACTTTCGATGTCATGATCAATGTCATTTTTTCAAAAAAACAGTTCATTGGGCAGTGTGCAAAAATGGTGTGCTTACAGTAGTTCCCCTACAGGTGCCATTGTTTGTGACTGCTCTCATCCTTCTGAGGTATAAAATTATTTCAAATTTAGTTTTGAGTGCTGATCTGCTTTAAGTTACATAGGCCTTATCTTTTTACGGAAATGGCGAAGGTTCTACTGGCACTGAGGAGTTCAATTTTCCTCTCCATGCATTACTTGAAATACGCACATAGTTCTAACAGCCTTGACGCATCATCATAATACTTTACAACTTCTCAATTTCATGGCATGTTCACTAACCTCAACCTCAACTCTTCATAAAAAGATGCACCCCGGGGTCAGGTAAGAGTCATGATACGCTAGAATACATAAGGTCCAGTTTCATGTTATGCAGGTATGTAAGGAGGTCACAACCATGTCCCTGGAATGACAATATAACTTGTAAAATCCACCTTAAATAAAAGCTACGCCAAACAAGGCCACAGCTAAACAGTCCCATTGTGCTGAGTTTTATACCGTATATGACCTGTGGTTTTCACGTGTACATTTACACATAGTTCCAAATGCATTAACCATTGGATGGATTTTTTGCATTTTAAAATTACACTAAAAATCATAACATGTCAAATTTTACATTCTGTCTCATTTATAACATGGCTTCAACTCCAGCCTGTCAGGGGAAGGGGAAGGTGGGAAGGTCAACACGTTAAATATGCAAATAAGTCAGATTAATATTGGGTAGTGTTTTTTTCTCTCATACAAATATGTAAAAATCAGGAGGTGGTTAATAGGTACACATCACACCTTTTTTTTTTAAATCACAACTTCAATTCATCTTTTCAAATTTCAAGAAAAAAAATAGACCCAATACAAGTCTATATGAAAAATCCAATGTTTGTGATAATAAATGAGTTCATTTTACAGTTACAATGTTTTGTCACGCAGTAGTATTGGGGTCCGTCCGTTTTTTTTTGCAAATAATAGACCGGATCAATATGAGTCAGCCACCGACAGGTGGTGGACAAGATGCATTACATGCCAAGACTACAATACATTAAGTGTCATCGATCAATGTTTAGCGATTGCGGAGATCATTGACAGGTGAAATGTATTGTAGTACTGATGTGTCATCTTGTCCACCACATGGCTGGCTATTGATACGGTATATTAGAACATTGGAAAGAGGGCGCACCCAATTTTCAAATTTGTGAGATTTATGTACAGTTGTGTAGTAATTGTCTAAATCAACTATACCTGTGAACGCGTAACGCACAAACGTGTGACGTGTCCATGCGTCATGGAAAGGGAGTAGTTTGTAGTTATATTCGGAGATCCCCGATCCTAATTCAACTGCAGCATCTGGAAAATCTCTTAGATCGATCTATCAATAGGAAATCAACTCTAACTGGACTTGGAATGAATGAAACGGCCACGCTCTGGATTGAAAGCATTGATACGAACATAGTGCTATTTCCCGAATCTTTTCATAAAATTGGAATGAGTTTTCTCGGCCCGTCAGTTGATTATTATCGGGATCGATATGTAATTATTCTATCAAAAATTCCTTCTTACGCGACCACAGAGGTATAGTTTATAACCAATTCTCAATGCAGCAATCTGTGCAAACATTAAAAAAAATGAAAAAAAGGGGGACTCTTAAACTGCTATTATTGCTCAAACAGGAAATAATTATTACGGTATAACATTGCAAATGTTACGCTAGAGAGATCTTGTTTAAGAGCCATAACCTACAGCTTTCAAATTTGTTCTGTCAGGGAGTTATATTAATTCCACACTCACTTAATGTTTTCACTGCTTAAATGCAATTTGTAATAGCGTAGTTAACATGCAGCAAAAACGAATGTGTCGGGCAAAATGCTATGCCAACGCAAACAGACAATAATATTTTCATTATTTAACTAAACCAAATCATTTTGCAGACATTGACATTGTAATCAGTTTAGAAATTGTTAACCTTGACGTAGGTCAATAATGTAATAATAATAATAATCATCAAAATGTCAAAAAAAAACATGGAACTAAACAAGTGAGCTGCATTCGATGAAATCATCTTAACAAAATCTGTAGACTTGCCTACCTACAATCAGAAAGTCAAGGCTTTTTCGATTGTTTTTCCTGATCAACAGTTTTATATTTGTAACTTGTCCCATAGAGGTATTATATAGTATTGTATCTCTATATTACCTCTATGCTTGTCCCCACTATCCAGGTGCTAGTATTTTGCAAACAGAAGATCCTACAGGTCAATAGACACCGTCGAAAACCTAAATCTCTTTATTATTGGCGAAACGTGTACTTGAACGCGAATAAAAAAAAAAAAAAAAAAAATAAATGCAATTTGTAATAGCGTAGTTAACATGCAGCAAAAACGAATGTGTCGGGCAAAATGCTATGCCAACGCAAACAGACAATAATATTTTCATTATTTAACTAAACCAAATCATTTTGCAGACATTGACATTGTAATCAGTTTAGAAATTGTTAACCTTGACGTAGGTCAATAATGTAATAATAATAATAATCATCAAAATGTCAAAAAAAACATGGAACTAAACAAGTGAGCTGCATTCGATGAAATCATCTTAACAAAATCTGTAGACTTGCCTACCTACAATCAGAAAGTCAAGGCTTTTTCGATTTTTTTTCCTGATCAACAGTTTTATATTTGTAACTTGTCCCCACTATCCAGGTGCTAGTATTTTGCAAACAGAAGATCCTACAGGTCAATAGACACCGTCGAAAAACTAAATCTCTTTATTATTGGCGAAACGTGTACTTGAACGCGAATGTGGAAAGGTATTGTTTTGTTTCCATGAAGAAAATAATTCCCCATTTCGAATGCAAGACTCTTTTTGCAAATAATAAAGAGGTTTAGTTTTCGTGTGCGAACTCATTGTTCAAGCAGGCCCCTTGGTCAAATACGAGTTAGCGATGGCAAATCTGCTTCTACTATTTAACTAAGGGTGTTTAACATTCGCCCACGAGGCCGAGTCATTTTTGAAGGACATTCAATGAATGGGAGTGATATTCACAATTAAATATCCACTGGTTATTTTTTGTATTAGGTCCTCTTTCAACTGAAACTAAAATAGACACCATCGTCGCCTGTGTGGTGTCCTAATAACAGCCTAAGTACCCAAAACCATAAATTATAATTTGTTTTGCCGAATATAGGTTTCTTTTAGATGCTGAGCCATAAAACGTTCATACCATTAAGGGGAAAAACTTTCAGTGGTCCTCACCAACCCCTCCTTCAAAGTTAATAGTAGAGTGAAGTTGTTTCACTAAAATTAGTGAAAAATGTACTATACGGTTACCCAGAGTCTTTTGTCACCTTTTTATTGTTCAAGTATAAACGGTGGAAAATTCGCCCTCTAAAGGAGTGAAATTCATACGATTCATCCAAATATATAGTGCAAATTTATTAAAGAGTGAAAATTCATTCTAAAAGAGTGATTTTCCTCGGTAAAGATTACATACAGAGAAATATCTTTGAGATAACATTGTTCACTGTAGGCAATCCCTACCGAGTGGAATTTCTTTCGGAGAGCATATTCACTCTTTTGGAAGGTTTACTGTATGGAATCTTTACGGAGTGAAATTTTATTTCACTCTTTAATTACCGAGTGAAAATTTTATTTTAAGTTTTAACGAGCTTCACTTTTTAGAGACTACAGCGAAAATAAAGGTTGCACTCCCTTTATACGACGAATGTTAAAGTGCATAATCCTCTTGGGAGGAATGTCTTAAAACATATGTCAAAGAGTAAATCCGTTGAGTGTAGGAGTTCCTAAAGAGATTATTATTCTATTATGCGTATTTAATAATATGATTGGGATAGACCTAAAGAAAAAAATAACGAGGTTACATTAATCTTAAATGATAGGGTTATGTTATATTTATGAAAGAAGGTAACGATTTGGGAAAACAACTCAAATTCGGGGCAATAATAATAAAAAAATCATACCGATCGCGAACGCCAAATACTGGGTAATCTTATTATATATGACATAATATTTCTAACAATGCATAAACAAAGAATGAAGCGACTAAATTCGAGTATTACACATCGATGGTTTCACACTACCGTCCACTCCACTGGAATCATATCTTAAGCCATTAGCATGTGGACTACCTCAAGAATCCATCCTGGGTCCTCTATACTTTCTACATTAACAACATAGTCAGTGTATAGTTTGCCTAGGTTCCAACCTTTAGTTAAAAGCGGGATCTAAGCCTCATTATGGCTCAAGGTCACCCTGGAGTAAAATTTACCCAGTGCTCATGTTTTGTTGAAACTGGTGACGAGTTATTTGTATGGTCTTGTTGGATCCAAAATCCGGCTCCCCCCTTCAAGTTGCAAACGGTGCTACCACCAAATCAGTTAAAATGCATCTCCTGTTTCAGTATGGCAAGATGAATCATTTGACACCACTTTCAACAACACCTGAGCATTTACCCGTAGGATGACCTTGAACCTTGAAAACCTTTTGTAATTATCGGACAGAACTAGACAAACCATATATACCTCATTTTAATCCTTTCAACAAGACGGATATATTGGTGTTTATTTAAACATTACATTTTAACATATTTTAAATATACTAACTAATTTTGTACTAACCTTTTCGCCCTTGCACGTGCAAACAAATTGACCCCAACATTTTCTGACAGTCTAGGGCATATTGAAGTCCAAACAGCAACAAAATCAATGTTATCATGGAAATCCTACAGAAGTACATGCCATACCACACGACCATGTCCCCGCTCAAAATGAAATCCTCACTAACAATGGACTTTAAAGCATGTTATCAATAATATGTGTCATTTTTCTGACTGAAAGACATTAATTAGAACGAAAAATGATTTATAATATGTTAAAAGCTTAAATTAATTAGCCTGGCATTTCGCTTAACTTAGATGTCCAGTTTTTATTAATTATTTCAAAAAATAGATAAAATAACGCTTTAGAAAAAAAATCACGAAAGAAAGTTGTTATTCATTATTGGACCCAACAAAATCATTGGGTCAAACTTGACAACAATTTTCTTCTTGGATTTTTTTATTCATTTACACTGATTTTCTTTGACAAACTGACAACAAAGTGGGTCCAGGTGAAGATTGACTTTTATTGACTCTGAAAAAACTTTGGAGGACAGGACCCTTTCACGAATTAGGGGCGCTTCAAAAAGCATGTTCTACGAACATATTATGTTCGTGGACCTTACTTTGTTTAGGTGTTGAGCGCGCATTAAGCATGGGCATATAAATGCATCGTTGAAATACCAATACTTTTAATAGAAGGCTCTGTCTGTTTTATTCAATAAGGTGCTTTTGTGTGTTGTGACAACTTGCATCCATTCGTTTGTATTGCAAAACAAAAGGTTCGGATTTGATCCTGTGCGCAAAGTGGGTATTTTATTTCATGACCAGTAGGGACATATTGATCGTGAAATAATATCCTCGACGACAACTTTCTTACTACTACAAGAGGCAGTCATGCAGCCTTCCACAAAACGTAATACTAATGGTCCCAAACAAAGAGGTTCTATATAGATAGAGGGCAACACGTACGTAATCTTTAGAAATCACCGTCTCGCATGTTTTACCGACAAAGAAGAAGAAAAGAAAAACCTAGTAGTACCAACAATAGAAAGCAATGGCGGCCTCCGCTTCTTCCAAATAATGTGGGTGCCGCTTTGCATATTACACTAATCGGTAGTGATACAAATTAAGTTATGGTTAGAGGTGGCCAAGGTCATATAGTGTTACATGGAATCATGATGCTCGATACTCTTTTCTCATAATGCAATGAGCGCTTAGGTGAAAAGATTGTAGGCATGAGGTGGTTTATTTAAATCAGACGACTGATGTGTCATTTCATTCGTTGTGTGGCCATGGGTAGGACAAAAGTTAACCACCCAATAGACCCCAACATCCAAAAAACTGATATTTTGGCGATTGTGGTATCGAATTGACATTATGTGGTATACAAGCACCCAAACGATTAAGTATCCGTTGCATATTAAAAAAGTCAGCGCCCAGCACGGCGACTGGTTTTTGAATGCGTTTACCCCCATTGGTACCAAACCTTTATTCGCTCATTTGACAAAGAGGGGTAAAATACCCAGATTTCAATGTCATGTAAAATAAAACGTCTTTGGTCCAAGGATACCAAACAACTTATTTCGTGATTTATTTCGACGCTGCGTATTTTGTGAATAATTAATAAGTTAACTGAACAGCCAGTAAAAGTATTTTTTCCACAATCCACTACATACGTTGATAACATTGTGCGACCCTTTTCAGGACTGCCAATATAAGCGGAGGACAACACCTATTCGTCAGCCTCGAATCATTCCAACCTCTTCAGAGAGTGTTGTTATCCGTTATCATCTCGTTCATTCCCTACAGGGTCCCATGCATCACCTCTCTTCAAACAACTCACACACTCACACTCATTTCAAACAGCACTTTTTATGTACAAATACATAACAGCGCAACGTATATCACATTTAAAACTTATTCTCCTTTTCAGAAGGGATATTGATACCCACTTCATGCGTTAGTAAGCCTTTCCATTACTATCCGATTGCAAGGGCAGGTTTTAGACGCTCATCCGCTACTTTGGTTACAAAGACTGGAATGTCCCTTCCAACGCCACCCATTCAACACACTCCATCAACTAACATATTTTGTTCCCACATTCAAATACTGTCTTATTTACAAAAACACGTTTTCGGAGAAAATCGTGATTCAAATCTACTGGGGTATTCGTGTTCTATACAGTTAAAGGGAGGAAGGGTATGTTAATAAAAAAAGTATGTAAGAAATTACCGCTTTTGAAGAAAAATTTGAAGTCTATGTATTACCATAAATGAAATTAAAACTACAATGATAATCTTAAGATGCTACAAAGTTATAAATTTGATGTATGTGAAAAAAAGTATATGCAAAATTCACTCGTAAATAAGATCACTATGCAAAAACTTCTAAGAACCGTAGAAATACGACAAAATAGATCTGTATGTGAATCGTTTATACTGTGATCTGTAAAGTAGGATGCTATAAAAAAAAACACCTGTAAATGAATGGTGATTTTATATAAAATACGACAGTATGTGAAATACGGATATGACGATTAAAATAGCAAACTAATTTTTGAATCTATCTGGATCGGTAGAACTATATGAACTAGGAACGTTGGTTATTAATTTTGCAAAAACATGAAAAATGTGAAATACGACAGTATGTGATACGGGCGACGATTCCAATGACCACTCAAGCATCACCTTCTTTAATACTCTCCTTCTTTAACTCTGCCTCTTTTCTGTTGAATTTATCAGATTCTTTTCCTTTCTTCTTTCTTATTGCCTTTCCCGTGTTTTCTGACCGCAGTCCACATTGGGCAATCTTTTTTTTACCACATTCATACCTGTCCTCTCATTCCTTCATTTCTTTTAAGCTGATTTCAATCACTCTCAAGTTCCTTGTTGGTCTCTGTGTGTTCGTGTTCAGCATTTTTGTACTATTATTATTTTGTAACTTAAAGTGACAGGAGGAGATTTTTTTAGGATACGAATTTCTCTCAAATTGCACGGGATCGATTGTAGACCACCTACCAAGAACGTTCCGAAGGTTTATTGGACAAACAAGTACAAAAGAAAACAGCAAACCTTGTTTTGAACTTGCCTGACTATCCTTATTGTCTCCATAGAACACCGTGCTTTGAATTTCTGTCGTGCACGACAGAAAGTACTAAATCATCATATTATTACATAAAGACAGCGTATTCGGCTTATTCACTTCAGGTGTGATCTAATACATTGGAAAGCATTCCAATTATGCAAAAAACCCGGGTTCGAAAAAAAATGGGGGCGCTTCATTCTGGAAATCTCCTCATGTCTCTTTAAAGTACCTTTAATTAACGTAAGCATCTCTTCATTTAACGTGTATATTTCTTGTATTTCTTTGAAGGGGCCATGCCTTGAAGCTTCATTCTAGTTTATACATCGTCCCTAGCATTGTGATCCAATTTTGTCATGTATTCTTGTTATTCAATATGTGCGGAATAAATACTATGAATCATGGTCTCAATCAAATAAACATTCCATCCAGCATTGAAAGTTAACATTTCGAAGAAAAACATTATAAGGACACAGGACTTACTGCTTAGATACCGGTGTGGAAAAGCAGACTAGTCGGCGGGGGCCCACAGTCCGGGGCCTACAAGAGATAACGGAATAATAAAGCGTTGAAAATAATGTTGCGGTGAGAGTCAATGATCGATTGCCTGTGTTCACATGTTCCCGGACTATGAGTAGCCGCGGACTATAATTACTTCTACACGGGTTCTCACATTTTAAATCGGAAGTAAGTAGGTGTCTGCGAAACGTATTGCCAGACACGGAAGAGACAAGGTGTATTGAAAGTTCAACGAGACTCACTTGAATAAAATGTTTTGCAGAACAAATTATGCGTGTTAAAATAAGCTTCGTAAAACATGGTAAAAGAATAAAGTCAATTGTTTTAAATGATATTAGTATACTCGAGGAACTTCATCCGTAGGTTGTTGGAATGCAATAAGATAAATCCAGGATGATAGTAATTTAATTAGTGTTTTGGAGGGGGCCAGTGTGACAAAGGAAGTAGAAAATCATTACCTGTTCATTCTGATTCGGAAAGACAAAGTAAGAAAAAGCCAAATACCTTGCAACTGCATATCAACATAGAGAAAGCTTTGTGGTTGTGGTTTGTTTTTCTGTGGCAGTACCGGGGTAGAAGTAAGTATAGTCCGGCGTACTCATAGTCCGCTACATACGGTAAGGATGGAGGAGCACTGACTTCAGTTGACTCTTCACGCAACAATTTAGTTTCACGCTTATTCCGTTATAGTCTATGGAGCCCAGGACTATGGACTCCCGCCGGACTATATTTGCTTTCACACGGAACCACTGATGTTAGGAAGACTGGTTGGAAACCAGTAAAGTGTGTATGCATCTCAGGCAAAAGGGTATAATAAGCGTTCTGTCCTGGTTTGAGTATTTGGTCACGATGTGCATTATGGACTCCACTATAATGGGCATCATGGAGAGCAGTATTTGACGGGTAGCTAACATTGGCGCTTCAGAGCAGGAAAACAGAATGGTGACACTTACTCCAATTATCGAAATAATGTACGCGGAAGCCCTTCACAATTGCCACAACCAATATACTCCATACTATGAGTATAACAATGTGGAATTTTAGCGGGATTAGTCATTCGAATGGCCTGCTAATTGGGCGCGATTATTTGTATTTTTATGGGATTCGCCACCCAGACAGCGCACAGGGTACGTCATCTTTCTCCGCCTCATTTACGCCGCTTGACAGCACTGTTGACCTGTTGAGAATAAGCTGTCGTTATGTCTTTTTCTAAAGGTTCATAGCATTTAGTGTCAGACAGCTTTCGAACCTGTGTTTCTGTGGCTGTAATGAGGGTACCTGGGGCTTTACCTCTCTATTATATTTTCGGATTACTTACTAGCCTTCACCATTACATCACTCGACTTGAATCATCACTGACATCGGCACTTACAATGAACTCGAAAAGCTTAGCCCATGTTATAAAGCTAACAAGTGTTCCTCCAACAGCACACGCACACACACAAAAAAAAAAACCTACAGGCGCGTAGCTACCATAGGGTCAGAGTGGACAAAGTCCACGGGCCCCGAGAGGTTAGGGGCCCCCAAGAGATTGAAGAAAAAAGAGAGAGGGGAGGGAGAACAAAAATAAGATTTGCAAAATTTCAAAACAGGGCCTAATGCTACCACACTGTATTTATTAATTCAGGGGCCCCTTCTAGAATGCTTTCTACCTATAAGCGAGAGGTCCTATCTTAATGTCAATATAGGCAAGTCTGTATTTAAGACCCCCCCGATATGCGAGAGGCCTATGTTAATGTAAATATAGGCAGGTCTGCATTTAAAAATGACTATGAGCCAATTACCAGGGCCCTATACCAAATCATGATGGCGTTGGATTCAGTGACCATTGTTATGGGCTTCGCAGTGGTAGCTGTTATTCTGTATACTTGAAATTTTGGATCCCTTCTGAGCCTATTTGACCAAATGGGAAATTCAGACCGGCATGTTATTCATTACTGTCTAGCACTATTTTTTCTAGAATAACGAGGAATCGGGGCCCTGAAAGTTCTAGAGATAAATGAGAGTTTGGAGAAAAAGAAAGGCCATGGAGGGGTCTAGAAGACTAAAGTATAGCAAAGTATAGATGCCTGTACCCATGTTCTGGCCCCAAGATGACTCGTTGTGGTTTCTCTTAAAATTTTGGACCCACTTCTTGCCGTATTTGAAAATGCACGTTCAGCCCGGAATGCTATTCATTAACGTATAACACGTAGTTCAAGTTCTGCAGAATGAGGAATTGGACCCCGGAAAAGGGACCTAAAGAGATGGGCCGGAAAGAGTGGCGTAATCAGAGGGGGCCCTGTGGGGAATCTTGCCCCCCGAAAAAATAGTGATTTTCTGTACACGTGACAATTTACAGCGAAAAAAAACATAGGCCTATTACAATACTTACACCATTTTAAGAATTGCTTGCCCCCTGAAAAATGTATGTGCACCCCCTTTCCCCAAAAAAAAGAGTCCATATGTACTCCCTATTAACTTCTACAGGAAACAAAAGATTTTCGAGGTGTCGTGGATATCAAAGTATTATCATTATCAGGCGCGGTTCCAGGGAGGGGGCGCGCGCCTCCCGGTAATCTGCAAAATCTTGCAAAAATCAGCCATTTTGGACAAAGTTTAGCCTTTCAGCCCACTCGGTTAATTTTGGACGTTTTTTCAAATTCTGGATCCGCCCCTGATTTATGTGAGCTCTTGTTCATTCATTGGGCTGTGGAACTTGATCACGTTTCGAGCATACCTATAGGGGCCCAGTTGTTGTTTTGTCCACGGGCTCCGAACATGCTAGCTACGCCATGCCTAGTAACATGGAATTTACAATTACGACAAAGTACAATTTTTAACCACTTTCGGTCGGTCAAATCGACGCTTATTTTATAAGTTCATAACTTTGTAGTACTGCAGTATTCTTCTCGCTTCGATTCTCCGAACTTATTACAATGCCTTACAAAGCACGTTTAACACGCTCACATTAACTAACACCTTTGAAAGATCACTCAAGCACCACAACCTTTTCATTTAACTCAATCTTACTTTCCTTTCAGACTCGCCTTCTTACTGGGCTGCCCTCTACCTTTATATTGTTGACCATTCTCGGTTTTTTAAGCTAAGTTAAAGGCAGGCTTTATTTCACCTGTTACTTATATGTCTGTCCCTTTGATTTTCTGACCATAGTCTACATGTCCAATCGTGTTTCCATTCTCATCAAACCCTAACATTCATCTTATTCTATCCAGGGAGTGCAAGGGTTTTGGGGTTTATAATATTTATATAGGGGCTGTTTTGATATTAGAGTGTATGGTGCGCATGCTACGGAGGGCATAGCTCTGTAGCATGGAGGGTATGTTCAAGGGTAATAGGTTTGATAGCGATTACTTTTGCAGGGGAAAGTTTCGGGAGTTGTGAGTTATGCCACAGGTATTAACAGAAGCATGATGAGTGTGAACTTTAATAGCAGTGACGATTGAAAACAGTGGCAAGGGACGTGGGCCTGGGGCCAACTGTTGAGTAATTTAAGCACAATTACAAAATTTACTGATTATTACACTGCGTAGGCCTTATTATTGCATGGGCTGTAGCATAATTTACAATTGCGTGGTGTTACGATGATGGTGTTATGACTTAATGATAAGCCTGTGGTATTGTCATAGTGTAGCCAATTTAGAATGTGTGCAAGACAGTCGTGCATATAGCCTTTGCCTACTCTTAAAATACTATTGAAAACATTTTTGAAAAAGGCCATGTTTGGATTCGAACCTGTGATTACCTGCATTATAAATCGATGAACTTATCCACTACTCTAGCGAGGGAGGATGTGGGTGGTGATTGATTTTAATCTACATAGCTTTACGGATAAAACCGATAATACATTGTGATTACGATAGATATACTTATTAAATAAGCGCCCGAAATTAAGGGTTGGCCGGTATAAATAGATTTCACAACAGTATTAGCCGGACTAGTGTGGCGAATAGTCACTTCCTTGAAAAGTACCCACAACATGAATTGAACTGCATTGAAAATAGTCTTTACACGCCTTAAAGCATTGAAATCGTCTTTACTCCAGAAACCCGCATGGAAGTCTCACATCTGATCGATTACGCTGTGACAACGGGAGATACAGAATGCTTGCCGCTTTGCCGTTTTGTAGTTATAAACGGTAACGAGGAATAGGTTGGGGTCACGTGTTCAGGTACCAGGTCACGTGTCCGGTATCAGTTATCAGTTTGCTCTTCGGGGGCGAACGATATATATGAATCCGGGACTATGTTAAATAAGGTCTGTACATGACCCTCTGACCAAAGTGCTATTATTTTTTCCACAAAGACACCGTTTATTATGGCTAAATAGTACAAAATTACCTTTTCCCTACTGATTCAAAAACCGAGTACGATGACGATAATCGGTGTTTTTTCCAAATGTAGGGATACGTACGTCATTTTACCTTAATGGGTCCCCGAAGCAAAATAATAAAACCATCAATGCCGTGACGTCATCCATCTTTATTTTTTCAAAAAATTGGGTTATTCACATAATAAAATTCCTTTTAAGATTCAACATCTGAATATGGTCTTTAATAATTAAATTCAATTGTCCGCAATGAATGTGAAAACGATGGGTCCATAAGTCTACAAACTGAAAAACATAGTCAGCCGGCTAACGACCCTTACCGTGGAATGTATGAGCAGACGGATCACCGTTTTAGTTTTAGAAGGGGATTACAGCCAATTGCACGCGGCTGCGGGGCTTATGCGTCTAGCGATTTGGAATCCAGTCCTTCACAAGCTTTCCTGTTGTCTCGTGTGGGTTTGTGATATCGGTTATATTGTTTTTATTTTTGATACTTTAACGAACCTTTGATATAATTGTATGTAGCTATAGTCTTGCCATTTCTTGTTAAGCTTCCTGGAGGTTTATAGTGATGATCCTTAGCTGTTTGTCTGGAATTTTTATAGTCGGACAGCGAGCGAGAGTGTGAATGTTGTGTGGATGCATGGGTAATAGACCATCAGCCAAAATGGTATTTTTTCAGCCGAGGCTGATTGAAGTTCACTTGCCTACCTTGTAAGAGTTAGCTTAAAGGGGGCATTTCGTGATCCACAGCCTCGTCCCCCGACTTCCCTCAAAAAAAATTATTTTTGTTGTATCATCTGACCGTTAGCCTTAGTACCACGTGCAAATTCGGTCGTATCGGCAAGAGATTCGCAATTATGTTACTTTTTGTCCGTAACAGACAGCACTGCAGTACCATGATCTATGGACAATACAGAGAAGATGAGAAAAAAGGAGGTGGTTCGACTGCTACTTCAAAGATAACTGTTCAACCGCCTATTCATCTCAATCGGCTTAATCCAATCGATTGGACAAAAGACTTGCACTAAAACTTCTGAGAACATTACTACACCATGTCATTAAATCCCTGAAACATTCCAATTACCCATTTTGCATTGATATTTGCACAGGCTATACACTATGGTTTTGTGACCAGTACAGCGAACGACTCGCTGCATCAGTTCTAACAATGACCCCAATTTCCAAGTATTGCACGTTGGACACTTTCTGACACAAAACAGTATTGTTGAGATGTATTGAAAATGCCCATTTATCTAACATGCATCAGATCAATATTTCTCAGGAAATAACCGAGTATTGGTAAATTAGGCTAAAATAAATAACACTTTTATGACCCCCAAAACCTTGAAATCATGTTAGCTTTACCGAAAAAGGGTCGATATTTGCCGGTTTCTTTCGTTAAAAAGCCACTTGATTTCCTCAATTATTTTGCCACCGATTACAATAAATAACAATCAGTCAGAACAAACGCGGAGTTCATGCCAGCAGATGTTTTAGCTGGAACATTAATAAGCTTTTTAGTGGGAGCGTGTCAAATTACTATCCTGTTTGTGAAACCTTCCGAACGGCCAAGCTTGAGTCGGTTGAAGCCATTACTTCAAAGGTCCAATCGGTGTAGTGCCCTGAAGTTTCTTACAATGAGCTCATGAATGAGAGTAATCCTGGTAACGGATTGCAAATCGATCCATCTCCTTCTTCTCATCTTCTCTGGGAAATTCATACAAACAGTCGCTCATAACACAACCACGCAAGAATCAGGATCAACTTTTTGGGGGGGGGGGGGGAGGGATAAGCCTTTCAGGATATCCAGTAAAACATGACAAAACAGTAGTGCTAGAATCACGAATTCACCTTTAAATATGCAAAAAACTCTATTTTTAATACCAATTGAAAAACATAAATTAACTTCATCTGACATTCAGTAATTCAGGCCTTTTGCTTTTGTATCAATGATATCGAAGTTACTTAACTGATATCTGAAATGGCTAAATACTGATTCTAACACAGATCAAGCCGGATGTCTCGAATGTAACAACTACCTCGTGCTTCAGTTTCAGCAAAAGTGGTCTATGAGGCATCCAAATTGGAAAAGGGAAAGATAAAATATTTTTTTTCTACTCATGCTTACCAAAGAAAAACCAGATTACCAAGTAGTTTCAATCAATTGGTCTATTAGTATAATCAATCAACCAATTGATCAAATTTTAGAAGCTAATAGCTACCGATGACATTGGGGCCGTTTAATCCGTATAGCACTGCAACTCTTAACTATTTTAATTTAAATTCATAAATGCACCTAGCGAATTAGGGGTTTAATTGAAAAATGTACTAATTAATGATAGAAATCAAATCTTTTAACCTTACTATAGCAAGTTTCGCTACTATGACAGCGTACTCAAAATAAGGTAATGTAAATACATTGTGAAAAATTATATCTCTATCTTATTATTGTTATTATAACAACACAAAACGCTTTTGGACAGCCTGTAATAAAATTTAACATTAATCCCACGACACACACGGGAAGTTGGAACTTTTGGTTTACGTTGCCCTTTCGCCTCCCCCCTAAATGTTTTGTTTAATTAAGGATATACGTGGAGCACTGTTAGATTTGACTGTAATACCCCATCTCACCGAAAATTTAATCTGTCGTTGTCTTGCAGGTCTCGCACAAGACGATAAGGTGTAGCATATGAAATGCAATATTCATTTTACATGTAATCCAGGCTTCATTTTGAGAGCAACCCCTGTTCGCTAGTCACATTATGACGGTTTACGGGAATGTTTGCTGCATAAGGATTTGTGGATCATGTTTTTTTCAGTCTTTGCACTTCTGTAGATCATAAATACATACCAACACACAAACCCAATCTACAACACATGCAACCCATCGAAATAAGTTAATAAAGCATTGAGAGTACGTGTGGTCATGGAAAAGCGCAGGACTCGAGACCAATAGACCGTTAAATCGTGAGTTCAAACCCCACTGTGGTCAAGTGTTCTGTGGTCCCTTGAGCAAGGATACGTATCCATTGCCTGTTGACCCAGCGAATCTGAGAGCGGTTTTATGGGAATATAAATGCGATAGGTATGTGCGCTTTTCCAGCTGCCGTCCTAGATGAGTGCGAAATGTTTGACGATTTCCTGAAGGCACTGTAATAATAATAGATACAGCGCTTTATATCCTGTGGAAAGGCGCTATATAAATGTCGAGATTATTTACTATGTTTTGTGAAATAATCACAGCACAAAAAAAAAAACCCAGAAAAAAAAGAAAAGAAAAACACAAAACAACAAAAAAAAAACACACTTCAACACACGAACAAAAATAATCATGGTCAAAATACGATAAACCCAAACCAAAGTTTGAACCGATTTCACAAATGTATTTACATAAACCATAAATTATGGAATATACTGACAGTGTGAAACCAGTAACCCTTGATCATTGGTCCTTGAACCTTAAAATAATGGACCATAACACAAGCACGATAAAATTCTGTTTTTTTATGTTGCAATTCCCCCTGGAACTAAGATTTGTTAACACCAATAATTTAAAAAAATAATTAAAAAAATATGACGGGTGTGTCAATTTCACAAGTTGCACATTTAATATAAAATGTACAAAAATCATCTGATAACCGTTTGAAAAACACCGCGATAATTATTGGTCTCTAATGTATACAATGTAATTATCCAATCAACATTCGTCGTAGAAAAGCCACTCGGCGG
>JAMKCH010054877.1:0-12284 GCA_023653785.1 Ophioderma brevispina | reverse complement strand
ACGTGTTTTCGGAAAGTAACAGTACAAAATCACATTATTTTGAATGGTCTGCGCACGTGAATTCACCTAATAATTTAAACGAGAAACCAATATTTTTTTCAACACAATATTGAAGTTAGACCCTGACACCATAGATTTGAGACTATTCGTAGAGGGTATATAACATGCAGGCATGTCACTTGATATTGAGCCGTAAGTCGATATCAATGATTGACGGTATTTCCAGTAGCTAATAGGAGTTGTGTCTTGTGGTGACCCCTTGCATATCTTATGAACCTTTCAATTATCTGACAGAGCCCGTGCATTCGTGAAAAATATGCACGCTGAAAAATATCATAATCTAACACGAGAATAATGTAATAGATAAAGGTCCCCAAACAGACCATTCGCGAATATAATGTCGTCTAGAGATTGTTGAGCTTGCTAGTTTCTGACCAAGTCGAGCCGCAGGCGAGATATGTCAGAAACTAGCAAGCGAAACATATCTCTAGACGACCATTAAATTCGCGAATGGTTTGTTTGAAGACTTTATCTACATAAACGTCGGCAAAGGAATTAAATGGAATTTTTCAATTATTCTCCCATTTTGGATACTCGTTAATATTTTTAAAAACGTAAAGGGACATAATCCTAACTTTTTTCTTAAATAAAAGCACCAGATTCCTTCCTAATATTCGCATGTGTACGCGTCTATCACTCAATAGATAATCCCAGGGTATAACACCATGTAGGTTTTCGATCTTTGGGCATTCAGCTGGATGTATTGATACTCCCCTATTTGAACACTAAAACCCATAGAGGAACTGTGTTTCGGCTTAACTGTCGTCTTTGGTTCAACATACACTCACCAATACAAAGGGAATGTGGCCAGGTGCAAAGCGCGACTGTACAGTCCCCCAATCCCTTTACCCTCGTCATATACCTATTATATTCAGATATACCTCACGACACAACAGAATTTATATCATTAATGAGTGGACTCGTGAAAAGGATTACGATTTTGGTTAATGTGGTGCTCCCGCCCTTTATGCTGAAATTATGTGAGTTTTTGTTAACTGCACGCACCCATTGCACATCCTGGGTGAAATTTTTGGGAAGCATTCCGACCGCCGCTGCACAATCACTATAAATATCTCCTGGTGTTCTGCACGGTATGTCCATATGACCTTCTGGTCATTATTTTCTTTATCGAAGGTCGGATGACCGATCCCACTGTCCTCTACGTTGTGACATAGTTGGAGCGTCTTAGGGATCCAACCTCTGTCACATTTTTCTATTGTATGGTTTTTTGGCATTACGGCCGATTTCGAGATGATTAACGTATACTTTTTGTCGAATTGCTATTTTTTAAAATGTCAATTTGTCATGGGACAGTCCCGTTGTGGAATTTTCTTTAAAAAATAAACAGTACCCGTTCTTTTGTGGCAAATTAGTATATAAGAAGTCCACGATAACTGGTATTCCCTAACATTAATTCTAATTTGATTCCAGAGTATGAACATATATAATGTGGAATTAATCATTTTACTGTAATGACCCATGACTATCATTCCTATACGGCACAAGCGACCCCATAGCTTATGATTTAAATACATTCCGGCTTACGACCCCAGGAATTACCGTCGCTGTGGCATTCAGCTGACAGACTTTTTTGTTTGTTCTCGCAAATAACCCCTAATTACAGGGAGTTGTTTCGATCTGGCAGGTGTCCATAAATGCGATTATAATTTAAATAATCCCTTCCCCCAACAATGGTAGACGGTGTTTCAAAACCAATTCCTATAGTATGTTTCTTTTTGTTATACATGACCATTATTTTTTGCGGAAGTTCTCTAGCTACTAGATGACCATTATCCCTCAAATTAATGGTCATCTAGCTAGCTATAAGACACTTCCGCAAAAATAATGTCATATATAATCAAAAGACGACAATAGATAATGATGAATGGGAAGAGGCTAGACGTTATAGCTAAATAAAATTATTACTGATTCAATTGTGTCGTTTTCAATTCCAAATTATTCATTCAATGAACTATTTTAATTTTTAGTATTAATTGACCCACTTCAACTTATTAATAATGTAGAGCCAGATAATATCTTGGTGGTTCAATAATTAACTGGGTGTGTCATTTTGGGCCGTTGGGTAGAACTGAATTTCCTGGGAGGGCCAATAACTGGGTGGGCCATGCCCCACCCACTTTCAATGTTATTTACCTCCCTGCCGCTGGTTCAGTTTTACTTAGTGCAATGCTAACACGTGGGGTAATCCCGGACAGCCGGGTCCCTGTTTACAATAGTTATTATGCAATGACTTCAAATGATTGGACATAAACACCTGTTGTAAACCGGGTGTCATTAATAATGTAACTACAGCAACATGAAGTTCCAATTCGACTGAATAGAACCTACTACGGGCTTTAACTTAAACGTTTTTTTTTTTAACTTGAAGTTGATTGGCTAAGCATAATTTAGTTCTCTGGAACAAACAAACTAATCATGTGCGGGCGCCTTGTCCTTCCATGTTTCACACTTGAAACACGCTAGCCGGACCCCAGGTGGCCAACTAACTGGTCTTTTTGATATGTCCCAGACGCCCGCGAAATCAGTTATCAATTCCATCATCAGCAGTAATATAGCAGGAGTATAGTTTCGTCGCCGGTATTATGACAAGCACGTTCCATATCTACACGTATAGCGCAGCCGTGTGCACTTTACACAATGCTGGCAGAATCGGCCGTGCGCCATCATCAAATTTTATCCACTTCTCTGCAGGCTACTGTTGCACGAGGTTTACGTTTAAGTACAATATTAGCATTGTACTATTGTTGATGCCCGAATTTCCACAAAATGGCTTTGAACATGTTTGTATTTTCACCCTTCGGTTCCATCGTGCTTCCAACAATAATACTTTGCGATATTTTCGGCTTAGCCAGCAGAACTTTTCTCTTTGTTTACGGTTCCAACTTCCAAACCTCACTTCCGGGATCGTACAAGATACCGGTTCGCGCATGCACTATGCGTTTGCTCCAGCTTGTAGTAACAGCTTGTATTAAAGAGCTTTTTTCGTTACAGCGTCTCCTATTGGTTTACCGATTAATATCTTAACATTGAATATGGCATTTTCTTTTACCTTGTAACTCTAAGGCTAAATTAAAGGTCCTGGACACGGCTGAGTAGACATGTCTTAATTTCTTACATTTCGTACCTCAACAGATCCTGATCATTCGCCACACAGATATTTCTAAAAGTGAACATCGGGAAGTGTTTTTAATTTCAAGGATAAATATACCCAACTGACAGGCCTTCTCCTGTTTTCGCGAACGCGTATCAGAATGCCTTGGAGTTGGATTTGACCCCGTTAATGAGGTCAGAGTAACAAGTTTGTTAAACAAAGCTCAAACGTGGGCTGACCGCACCGCACACTCCAAATATCTCTCCTGTCGGTTTCTTTGTCTGGTAACTTGAATAAAGCTATTCTGTTTCTGTTATCCTTGTCGTTACGGTCGCCGCTGGTGCACCCTCCGACAAAAAGCCACATTATATCAGTTAATTGTAAGGCACCAAATCAAGAAAATTTATTGCCTATGATACAAACACGTACGACGGCATATACTGTGAGAAGTAACTGTGTACGTATGCAAGAAAACGGGGGCCCAAGGGCACTCCGTTCCACGATGACGATCATGAGGCGTATTCGGCGTATCGCGTATTGTGACTCGGGCGTCCGTCACTTCCGGGTCATCGCTTGCCAGGCGATAATCACTTCGATTTGGGAATTCCGTGTTGAAAGCGCTCCAAAACACATTGATATTATGCCCAATTTTTATAACTATACGGTTTCTCAATTACCGCTTCATGCAGGATTTTACATTGATACCAATAAATACTATGAATTTGGAACCATTTTTTTTTGGTTGGTATATAAGTATGTGTAAAGCATGTCCAGGACCTTAACATCTTTTGTGTGTATTCACTTTGTTTGTGCATTCACTTTGTTTGCGTTGTTTCAGACGTGTGGTGTCTCGGCCTGTGGTTTTGATCGCTGAATATATTAGGCCAAGCGGGGTTCATTACGGCTGTTGTGTGTTGGTATGGTGGTGTTGTTAAACATAAGTTATTTTGTGTGCAATCAGATTGTGCGTTGTTGTTTCAGTCTTCAGATGTGTGTATGTGTCTCAGCTTTGTGGTTTTGATGGGTGGAATATTACAATCGAAGCGGGGTTCATTACGGCTGTTGTGTGTTGGTGTGGTGATGTGTGTTGTGCATTAGGATGTATTCGTACACAGTCCTGGGTGTGTAGCTGTTGACTTATATAGTTGAATTAGATTAACATCGTGTGCGGTTGCATATCAAGGAGCTGTGTTTGTAAATATTATGGCGTTTATGTCTTAAATTTTTGCAAAGCAAAAATATACGCACCAAATGTACACACACACACACCACACCACACACACACACAAATTATAATTTGAAATCTCTATATTAACACACAAATACAACACACAAACAAATATGATAATTAATTTACAATATACACAAAAAATAAACCAACCAGTACTAGCTGCTTGCACTGCATAACCTTATGCACGCGCGCGCACACACACACACACACACACAACACACACATGATAATTCAAATCGTTACAAACGGCGTTCCATAGAAGAGGGTGAACCTACTACAATTAAACACCCTTCCCCGTTGTATGCAAACAATACATGGCAAAAGTGGTATTTACCACTTATTTTATATTAAAATGCACCCTCTTTGTCCTTTTTTCCCTAGCAAATCCGGACATGAGGCATTCTATTTGGGCCTTAAATATTCACTAAAATCATTACTGATCATACCTGAAAAGTTTTTATTGCATTATAACAAAGTCCAATAAAGGCCTATCTGGATCGAATACATCCCTTTAATTCTGTTAAAAACACGGGATAGCCTGGTATAGCAGCCGACGGTGAAAATATTAAAATTCAAATCCATTCGCTGCGTCCGGTACCGGCTGCAATAGCCATACAAAGACGGTGCTCCAACAACCAGCGAATTCCTTCCATGCTTTCACGTTTACGGCCTGCTGAATTCTGCAAAATTCTTTTGCGGGACTTGGCAATCCGTCACCTTGTCAGGTAATGTTTTATGTGGGGGTCTGTTTTATAGTTGAGGGGGTTTTGTTTATAGTTGAGGAGGGTCTTTGTTTTATAGTTAGGTGGGTCTTTGTTTTATAGTTGAGGGGGTCTTTGTTTTATAGTTGAGGGGTCTTGGGTCGTCGGGGGTCTGGGGTCTTTGTTTATAGTCACCCCTGAACCCCAGACCCGAAAGTAAATTCACTTCCGGGTCTGGTGTTTCGAGGTCTGGTGTTTCGAGGTCTGGTGTTTCAGTTCTGTTTGTTTCGCAGGGCTGGGTTTCGATCATCCCCCCTGGTGTTCGAAACACCAGACCTCGAACAACAGAAACCTCATACCCTGAGTGAAATGCACTTCCGGGTCCGTGTGTTTCGAGTCTGGGGTCTGTTTGTTGTCGATTCTGCTCTTTCGAAACACCTATTGCACGGCTGGCCATTTTGCTCTAACCAATAACCGCGATCGTGCACTAAACTGAATAGGGAAACTATGAAAATGGAAATAATTAGGCGATTAATTTCGCGTATGTCAAGGTTTGTCAATTGATTGGTTTGGATTTTCTATTATGGGTAGGGTGTTCGAACAAAATATGAGTCAAAATATTTATAAAAAGTCGTTAAATGCCATATTCAGGTTTTCCAGCTCAAGACATCATTATGAGAACGGCCTAAGTGCTTTGACTCAAACTCAAACTACTATATCTAGCATTCAAAGATATCTTAGATATTTAATCCTCCTTCAAGATTTTTTCCCGCTTTACTACCCCAAACCCCACCCCCACCTATACCATTTCGTTTCACTCTGTCCTTAACTTATGATCATATTGGGATGTTAGGTACTTATTTGGATACACTGTAAAAAAAATACTGTAAATTTTACAGTAAAAATCTGCATCAATTCTGTCAACAATTACGGTGAAATTACAGTCTACTGGTACAAATTAATTTAATCAAAACGCTTAAACATATATATTTGGTAGTTATTACAGATATTGGGAATGTGTTGGAGTAATAGAAAAATAATGACGAACATACCCTAATCTTAGTAGACCTATCCACAAGTTTTTACAGTGCATATACTGTAAAAATACGTTTGTTGTCAAATGTAATTACATCAAACTGTAACATTATACAGTAACTTTGAATGAAAACCCTGTAAAACGCTAGATTTTACGGGGTTTTGTTGGCAGAATTTGCTGCCAGTATTTTCCTGTAAAATTACCGTATTTTTCCCTGTATATTTTAGTACTTTCTGGTATAATTGAAAAAAAAAATCATAGTAGTGTATAACGATGTTGTTACTCATTAAATTTCGAATAAAGTCTTCACTTTTAGATTTTGTCATTATAGGCCTGGAAAATTGGACATAAAATTTACAGTATTTTCCTGTATTTCCAAATTACAGCCAAATACTGTAAGTTTTGGGAAGTTTTTACAGTATTTTCCTGTAAATTGCACTGTAATTTTTTACAGTGTACAATTGAAAGAGAAAAACGCAAAGCTATCTTGTGGTACCAAATTTATAGGAATCGGATGTGTAAAAAGGAACATCACAGGGGGTGGTTACCCCCCCCCCCCCGAGAAATTGTTGTTAAAAATGACTCAGGTAGACGAGAGGTAAGCATTCATTTTCTTTCAGGAAATGACCTCGTATCTCTTTTTACAGGCATGCACGTTCTATTTTAAAAATTGGAATAAATTTCCTGGTAGTCTTGAATTTTGGTCGGGGACCAATGCTCGTTCCAAAAAAAGAGCGACTATAGCTGCAAATGCGGGACAAACCTCTAGGGGTATACAATTCACAATAATGAAGTTCTAGGGGGTATCAAATTCAGTTGTGATTGTGACTGGTTCAATGATAAAAATAGGAAAATGTAACCTCAACATATCAGCAAAATAAACCCCCGAGTGTGTATTTTTTGTATATTGGCTATTTAAATGTATTTTAGTCACGTATTGAGAACAGGTCCCACAAGGGGTATAATTTTACTGCAAATTGGTCCTCTTATTTAAAAAAAAACCTGAAAACTAGAGTGGCTCCGTCAGACTCCCGTTAGAGGTTTATTTTCACTGAAAATTGGTCTTGTTATTCTTTTAGGGGTCAATTTCAGAACCCCTGGAATGAGCACGGGTTCTCAACAAACCCCTGAACCCCCCCACATCGGATAAAATCTTGCTTTGAAGAAAAGATAATGCACTGCAGTCTATGGTGTTCAGTATACTGCACAAAAATCATTGTTTAAATCAACTTGGAAATTAAAATTGGAAGGAACTGAAATTTTGATCCTTGACCTTGGGATTTATAAGCTAGTCTAGTGACTGTGTTTTAAATAAATAATTATGTAAAAAGCACAAGCTATCCCTTAGGCCTAATTGAGATCCAAGTTCTACATGTATCCAGCGAAAAGTCTCATGAAATAAATACTAATTTATAGTGAACTAGAAGTATTAGTGCTCCATACTGGTATTCCCATGGAGTTATAGCATTTTAGAGCACATAGTCTAGTACAGTGGCAATCCAAGTGCATACAGTATTATGTACAGTGTATAGGCTACGACGTGTACCCATCACTAATCGGTCGCCAAAATTGCCTAGAATACATTCGTTTACTTCTACTCACAGTTAATTTCAGGCAAAACGGGCAACATACACCATACAAATTGCAAATGCTTGATATTTTTTCAGATATTGGCCAGAAAAGTACTTTATAAGGCATACATGTATACTCATCCCATAGGAACCCGTGCAACCGAGTGAATGTTTTGGGTAGAGCAAAAGGGACGCTGCGCAACTTCCGGTATATTCACCGGCTCGCTATTCAATCGCGTGGAGATTGCCTATCCAGTGTGTAGAGATCAGTGCTGCGGACCATGTACCAGGCCCGGTACCAGGTAGCCTATGCACCACCGTGGAATGATTCGTTGACCTGCATGTAGCAATCCCCTCATGTCCGGTCTTTAAAAACGATTTGATGATAGTTTTGCAGCACAATTATGTACCACCGACTAAAGCAAGGCAATTTAGATCGGTCACGGCTCCGTACGGGAATTCCCACTCGCCACTCACTGATCTATTTATAAACGCGTACAGTGACTTCAAATTCCGGTCACTGTTCCGGCTCGTCCAATGACTCGTTCGGCAGTTTTGCGCTATGAATGAAGCTTGGCCGCCACCGCCTGGTCTAGGCCATTGGAAGAATAGAGATATATTTTACACATAAAATAACATACCCCAAAACAGATAGGGACATTGATATGAGGATAAAGAATCCAGGTAATTTGTAGGCCAACTTTTAAGTTTTCCATAACTTTAATCAACAAATGTGTATACTACATGAATTTTTTTGACTCGTACTCACTGATATTAAAACCACAAAAGTTATAGGTCAAACAGTGTGCATAGCGTGGGGAAACATGCATACCGAGTGTGTGTTCTTGTGTTAAAAGACAGTTTGGTTGTAACAATGGATTCACATCAACCTGTAAAATTCAGTAACTTTGAATGAAAACCGTAAAAGCTATATTTTTACGGGGTTTTTGTTGGCAAAATTGCCTGCAAGTAATTTTCCGTGTAAAAATTTAACCGTATTTTTTCCCTTGTATAAATTTTAGTACTTGTTCTGGGTTATAATTGAAAAAAATCATAGTAGTGTAATACCGGTGGTGTTTTTACTCTAAATTTCGACATAAAGTCCCTCACTTTTAGATTTTGTCCTTATTATAGGCACTGGAAATGGACAAAATTTACAGTATTTTCCTGTATTTCCAAATTACAGCCAAATACTGTAGTTTTGGGAAGTTTTTTTTACAAGTCCGTTTCCTGTAAATTTGCCACTGTAATTTTTACAGTGGACAATTGAAGAGAAACGCAAAGCTATCTTTGTGGTACAAATTTAAATAGGAAATCGGATGTGTACAAAGGAACATCACATGGGGTGGTTCCCCCCCCCCCCCTGAGAAATTGTTGTTAAAAAATTGACTCAGGTATACGATAGGTAAAAGCCTAATTTTCCTTTCAGGAAATTGAACCTCGTTCAATCTCTTTTTTACAGGCCATGCACGTTTCTATTTTAGAAATATTGGAATAAATTTCCTGGTATCCTTGAATGTTTTGGTCTGGGACCAATGCTCGTTCCAAAAAAGAGCACTATACTTTCCAATGTGTGGACAAACCTCTAGGGTAAATCAATCACAATAATGAACGTTTCTAGGGGGTATCAAATTCAGTTGTGGTTGTTGGACTGTGGACTGTCTTCAATGATAAAAAAATAGGAAAATTTAACCTCACCATATCAGCAAAATAAACCCCCGAGTGGTTTATTTTTTGTCATATTGGCTATTTAAAGGTATTTTAGTCACTATGAGAACAGGTCCCACAAGGGGGTATAATTTTTACTGCAATTGGTTCCTCTGATTAAAAAAAACCCTGAAAATAGAGTGCTCCGTAGACCTCCCGTTAAGGTTTTCTTTTTTCACTGAAATTTGGTTCCCCTTGTTATTTCTTTTAGGGGTCCAATTTTTCAGAACCCCTGGAATGAAGCAACGGTTTCCCAACAAACCCCTGAACCCCCACCACCCCCACCTCGGATAAATCTTGCCTCTGAACTAAAAAGATAATGCCTTCGTCTATGGGGGTTCAGTATACTGCAACAAAAATCATTTGTTTTAAAAATCAACTTGGAAATTAAATTGGAAGGAACTGAAATTTTGAATCCTTGACCTTGGGATTTAGAAGCCTAGTCTGTGAACTTGTTTTTTAAATAAATAATTAATGTAAAAGCACACGCTATCCCTTAGGCCTAATTAGATCCAAGTTCTACATGTAAATCCAGCGAAAAGTCCTCATTAAATAAATTCTAATTTATAAGTGAACTAGAATATATTGCTCCAATACTGGTATTCCATTGAGTTTATAGCAATTTTAGAGCAACTAGTCTATTACAGTGGCAATCCAAGTGGCATCATGTATTAATGTCACAGTGTAATAAGGCCTAACGACGTTTACCCATCACTAATCGGTCCCAAAATTGCCTCGAATCATTCGTTTACTTCTTAACTCACATGTTAAATTTTCAGCAAACTGGCAACATACACCATACAAAATTCCAAACTGATATTTTTTCAGAATTGGCCCAGCAAAGTACTTTATAAGGCATACTGTAATACTCATCCATAGACCCGTTAACCGAGTGAGTTTTTGGGTAGAGCAAAGGGGCACTCGCGCAACGTCCTGTATATTCACCGGCTCGCTATTCATTCGCGTGGAGAATTGCCTATCCAGTGGGTGTAAAACAATCCAGTGCCTGCGGACCATGTACCAGCCCAAAGTACCAGGTAGCCCCTTCCCCACCTTGGAATGATTCGTTGACCTGCATGTCGCAATCCTAATGGCCGGTCTTTAAAAACGATTTGATGGATTTTGTGGCAGCACAATAATGTACCACCGACTAAAGCAAGGCAATTTAGATCGGTCACGGCTCCGTCCGGGAATTCCCACTCGCCACTCCACTGAAAACTATTTATAAACGCGTACAGTGACTTCAAATTCCCGGTCACTGTTTCCGGCTCGTCCAATGACCTCGTTTCTGCAGTTTTTGCGCTACTTAATGAAGCTTGTGCGCCCACTCGCCTGGTCTTCGGCCATTGAAGAAAAGAGAATATTTGTTTCACACATAAAGCTAACATACCCCAAAACAGATATGGACATTGATATGAGGATAAAGAATCCAGTAATTTTTTAAGCCAACTTTTTAAGTTTTCCATAACTTTAATCAACAAATGTTGTATACTACATGAATTTTTTTGACTCGTACTCACTGTATTAAAAACCACAAAGGTTATAGGTTTTTTTCAAACAGTGTGCATAGCGGTGGGAAAACTGCATACCGAGTGGTGTGTTCCCTTGTTGTTAAAACCATTTTGTCTGCTGAATTAAACATCGCCGGCGACGTTTAAATTATAAATCCATTCTGTTTTGCCCATAAGGAAGCTGATTTTGCCTTAATCATTTCGGGTGAGGGCTTTGTTTGTATATAAAATCTTTACAACATGCAAAAATCTCGATTTTGAAAATCCTGATGGCCGCACTAATTTTTTCAAAATGTTCCAGTGTCCTCTTCTCAAGTCATGGTTTATGTGGTTTAGAATTAGGAGTTTTTTATGTGGATCCTATTACCCCCACTTTTGAGGGAAATTTCCCAAAAAACTGGGTGCATTGTGGGAAATGACTCAAACACCCTCTGGTTCGTCCTGGATTTTGTGGATGCTTCCGTGTTCACTTCCTGTGCAACGAATTAGGGGAAAGGTTAAACGGGGGTAAACAATTTTTAAATGTACGTCTAGCCCAAGGAATGAAAAAGTCCCTATGGTGGTGGTGTCTTCATTAAAACGATTCATCTCAAACTAGGTTGGAAGGAGTGAAGGTCACAAATGAGCTGTAAACATTAATGCCAATGTTAAAATAAGACAAAGTTGTTTTCGTCTCACAGACCCAACAATTCCTGCTGGCTTTGTGATGTACATGACCAACAGTGTGTGCCAGCTTAAGTTTGGTTCTTTGAAGGGGCAATCCCTAGATGGATGTTATTTTAAACCACCTAATTCCTGGTTACATAGAGTACTTCTGATGTTTTTGGGGGTTTACGTGGCCATGGAGATATGCATCACGTAATCATTTTCTGTGATTGAATTGCACAAACATCTTCCATTTGCCATTCTGTTAACCTGTTCAAATCATTTTAAGGGCTTGTCTGGTGTCCTGATGGTGAACCGTCACTTGCGCTACCAGTGCACATCCTGCAAAACAGAAACGTGTGGGTAGATGTAATCACTTTCTGTAAGGTGTTTTATGTAACTAGGAAAATAATCAGGGACTGAGGAACCAGTCCCCTGGGAACTCCTAAGTCCAACAGTACTTGGCAATGATGGTCTGGTTCTCACGTCACCACCTTCTGTGGAACGTCCCCACTGAGAATAGAAATCCACAAGATGAGTATGTCGTTTGATCCCATAAATATTTCAGCCGTACTTTAAGGCGATTTGGTGGGGACAGTATCAACGCTTTGAAAGTCCCGATTTGACGTCCGATCTCTTCCTTCTGAATCGATCATCTTTGTCAAGATCGTGCAAAAAACAAAAAAAAAAAAAAAAAAAAAAAAAAAAAA
>JAMKCH010054876.1:0-11159 GCA_023653785.1 Ophioderma brevispina | reverse complement strand
ATGTCTTAATGATCCGTTAGGTTATCAATGGTCTTTTATTCCCAGACCCGAAACATGGGTATAGCCTTGGGGTATATACCCTAGATTCAAGAATTTTTTAGTATTAGAGACCAGAATGTGGGCAAAAAACAGCAATCCCGCTGGCGCCATTTTGAAAATTCAGACGGCTTCCACAATCAAGTGGTCCATTGCCGTTATTAATGTCTAATGGACGCTACACCATGAATACATGGGGATGACGCCCATATCATGTCTCTACTAGTTTCAGAGACAGGTATGGCAAAAAACAACTTTCTTGGTGGCCATGTGAATTTTAAGATGGCAGCCAGAGCTACACGATTAATTGTATTGCATTGGATCGACATTCTCCAACTATGGGTTTAGATGGTGGAATTACATTTTACATGTGTTTTAAAAGCCAAGATATAAGCATATTTTAGGTCCAAAATGGCGGCCATTTTGAAATCCAAGATGGTCCGCTGATACCCGATTTAAAAAAAAAATGCAACATGATTTTCTGGTTTCGTGACCTCTTAACTTGAGAAAAATGCACAAAAAAAAAAAGTAGTAAATCGCCATTAAAAAGCCAACAAATTAAAATATTTGAACATAGTGACCCTGACTAGTTTGAGAGGAGAAGGAGAGAGAGGGGGAGCCAGAGTTGCAGAGAGAAAATGAGAGAAAAAGGAATAGAAAAGTGAAGTAAACAAAACAAAACGGGCAAACAGCAGAGAAGGAATCAAAGAAAGGAAAAAGCGAGAGACAGAGGTAAACAAATTAATTTATAATGGTCTTTGGGGGACGGGATGAGAGAGAGAAAAGTACTTGTAGAGGGGGAAATGTTGAGGCATATAGAAGAGTGAGAGAGAGAGGAGAGATGGAATACAGAAAGCGAGAGGGCGAGATGGTTGAGGAGACGGAATGAGAAATAAATCGTAATTTGTAGAGGGGGCATTGTTGAGGGTTACAGAGAAAAAGAAAGAAAAGGAAGGAAATTTAGGAGGAAGCAAAAGAGGGGACGGGCCATAAACTGCAGGTGACGGGAACTATGAGTTGCGGAGTTGTTGAGAAAAAAAGGCTGTATAACAGGACCCAAAAAAAAAACTTACGGGTTAGCACACGAGTACTTTTGAGATAAAAAGTTTTTTTTTTTAATAAAAGTTAAATAGAATAAATAATAACGTTTAAGTATTTAGAAAATGAGAAAACTGCGGACTATACAGGGTTCAAATATAAATAACAGTATGTTATTTCGCTTGGTTCTGGTGTGACGGGGAAACTACGGGTATGACACGGAAGTAGTTTTGAGAAGATTTGATAAAAAGTACGGAGTTGTACGGATTAAATATGACGTTTCCTTAGAAATGGAACTACACGAGCTACAGGACGGAGGAAACTTAAGTTATTTTAAAAGTGTTGAAGAAATTGTGGTGACACGGGTAATTTATTTGACGGGGAGTTTGAAGTGGTGTCGCCGTCGGAGTAGTATTCAGCGATCGCTCTGTTTCAGGATTCCTTCCATGCAGTGATCCCGCTCCCGTTTCACCAGCTAGCGGGAGCCCGCGCGAAGCGCGGGCCTCCACGAGTAGTGGATAGAATTTTGCATCGAAATGAGCCGAAACAAAATCAAAATGGCTGCCCCAAAATTACCATATATTGAATCATTTTGGGTAAAAAAGGCTCTTATTTCGGTTTTAAAATGCAAAAACTTGAAATTTCCCTCCCAATTTTATTGTACAGAGGCACAGGTCATTGTCTCGATAATCTTTAGTTTCAATGTTGATCATGGACCCAAAAAAATCAAAATGGCCGCCACAAACGTTAATACAAGCGTAATTATAAGTTATTGTTCAGGATATGATCTCATAAGGGAAATGATTATTAACTTGTTGTTGAGCTTTGAGCTGATACCACAAATGATAAATGGCTATTCATTTTGCCTCAAAATGGCAGACAAAAAGTCAAAATGGAGTACAGGATACCAACGTTGTCAATAACTCCATTATATGTATTGGCCTCGAAAGATTACCCACAACTAATTAAAGAATTTCCTCTTTTGGGGTACCAAAGAAGGTAAATTCCAATTTTATCACGTAACGTGGCCGAATCCTGACTTGATCTGCATCACCGTTTTTAGTACGTGCACAGCATGGGTGGTGGTGAGTTGAGCGCTTTGTCACGGGGAATCCTCACTCCAGGTTGCCAGATAAACTGTAATGCTTGTGTCAGATACATACGGAAGACCCTGCATATTGTTGAGAGCTTACGAACAGTGAGGCGACGGTGACGAACAAAAAACTTGCCAAGTTCCAATTACCCCCTTAACATTGGAAACCATAAGATAGGGCTCCGAGAGAAACAAAGATCCATTCAAGGCATGGTCTGGTCACGGGAACCTAGTTGGTGCGATGCGCGTCTGCATTGTAGTCTTCCATGGCAGGATGTGTAGATGTGCGACTAAACTCCAAAACTACCGCCCGCCACCTTCTGTTGTTTCTTGTAAACCTTACAATTGTATAGTTAGTGTTTAAGCCAGCTTCTGAAACGAGTTCAAATCCTTCTGGTTTCTTTACTTGTCAGCCCAAGGAATTTGAAGCGGGTTCTCAGTGTCTGGTTGGTGAATCCTTTGGATACCCCTACTGGGAAGTATTTCAACGCCAATCCCAGCTTCTTGTGCTTGTGAGTATGCCAATTCATTCTGCCAAGTAGTTGCTAGCTCATGTCAAAACCTTCTTTCCTTGCAAGAGAATAGATGGTGACATTTGATCTCTGTGACGGGGTGTCTATTTTGGCGGGAATTGATAAGGCGGTTGTCTTCATCCCACACCACAGTCCACAAGAGCACCTGTCCAAGCGGCATGTTTATTCCATGTCTCCAGATTGAATAGTGTAGGACGTGTATCTAGCTTATCCTGTAATAGTGTTTAGGTAGATTTGAATATCAGCATTTCTGGTGTACAGGAGTAGAGGAGCTTATTCCAGCTGATGTCCATTTGCATTGCAATCGCCCAACGTAGCCATTTATCTTTCCGGGCCTTACTATATAAGGATACCAACATCTGTTTCTCTGACACTTCTTTCACAAGGCAGACGGCATTATGTGCTTGTCTTGTTTCAAATGGTATCAATTACCTTCCCAGACTCAGTGTAAAAGGAGGCATTGCGGATATGCTGTCATTTGCAAAGTTCAACATTGATTATCGTTCCCTTTCATGTTAGCTCTCTCACCCTTCATTCCAGTATTCTTCTTTTTTCATGTCTGGATACCAAGTGTCCGAACAAATTTGTTTAGTTCAACCCGCACTATTTCAAAATGTGATACTTCACATTGCATACATTTAGGTGGTAGAAAGGGCCTTTGTGGCCGAATCTTTGTTGTTTATTTCCTGTTTACAAGATGATGGGATGTACCATTAGCCTTACTGCCCACTATTCAGGTATGGAGCTGACAGAGTTTCAAGATTCATGGACAAGTGAGATAGGGAAGCAGTAAATGAACTCCCATGAAAATTCAACTAACGAATGTGGTTTGAGTATATACAAAACTTCTTATGCTGTTTACCTGGTCAGTGTCAGTCTTCTCCAAGATATCTTTCAACTTGGTCTCCACATATGACCACATCTCTTTGTCACTGCGTCCTTGACATCTCTTGGCCAAGGAACTTCACGGATGCCTAGTGGTTGAAGGGGAACTTTAAATCTATGCAGAGGATGAGCATCATAGGGTGCATTTTATGTCGATTCCTTCCCATTCTGACGCGAACTACATAGATCTTCTTCATGGTCCAGATTTGACAACTTTGTTTAGACTGAGGCACTTTTTCCCCCATAATTGTCTAGTTCTAATTTAGGAGGTGGGTCTACTAGTCGAAGTTAAGCTCTTCGCATCCATATACAACAATGGCTATTATAGGTAAGATCGCCTGATAGGCTTCTAATCTATTGCGGTATCTAACAGGTTTCCTATGTACTTAAGGACAGAGTATAACGATAGGAATGACTAGATTTTTTTCGGCCGTCGGATTTTAACAAGATTATGCAGGGAATTGTCACGTTTTGCAAAGAAAAGGCTTTTGATGCTTACCAGGAGATTTAGTATATACCTGAAATCCCTAAATGCCCATTTTGCCACTTTTAAAAAAATCACGGAGCGCGACCATCTGTTCTGGGCTTTGGGGGGAAATTGCTAGATAGACAAGACAAACGCTACCTTCTTTTGCGGTGATCGTCAGGTTTGGTAGTCATTTCCTCTTGGGATTGTACGGGATATATAAGCCCGGGCTTGCTATATGCTACTACCAAGCTGTGCACGTCCATATTAAAGAAAAAGTTCAGTCAGGGTGCGGCCACAGCCAGTCATTGGTTTTCAATCTCTTTTTCTGTAGGGTTACGTGATATATACAACTGAAACTCTATGTTTTTGGTACATCAAAAACGAGGAAATTATGAGTTTGTTGTGTGGCTTTAACGACGACAATACATATATTGGTTTAAGGCATGGATTCTGCCCACCATTTTGATTTTGCTGCCATTTTGAGGCAAAATGCTTTGGTCGTAGCAGCTCAATTAAACTAAATAATAATGCATCATTAAAATTATTGATCATATCACTTGAACAAAAAATTATAAAGTATGCTTATTTGTATTTAATCGTTGTGGCGGCCCATTTTGAAATTTTTGGGTCACTTGATAAACAAGTGAAATCTAAAGATTATACGAGACAATGCCTAGGCCTCTGTACATAAAGAGGGAAATTTCAAAGTGTTTGTGCATTTTTAAAACCGAAAGATTCCTTTTAGCCCAAATATGATTCAATATTGGTATTTGGCAGGCCATTTTGATTTATTTTAGGCTAAATTTCGAAGTACAAATTATCGCCATGTAGATTTTGACGATTTAGAAGCTCAACAATAAGTTAAGCATTTTCCAAAAATACGAATTATAAACTCTTGAAATTACTTTTTATGGCCAGCATGTATAGTGGGGAAAGCGTTCATGGCGGCCATTTTGAATTTTGTAGGTTACGATTTACAAAAAATCGAGTATTTTTCAGTTGTCAAGGACAAGATCTGTGTCTTGTAGATAAAAGGAGGGAAGCATTCTGTGTTTTTGTGCGCAATTTACGACGGAAATAAATGAATTTTTAGCCAAAATTGATTATTTTGGCCGCCATTTTGTTTTTAAGTCAAAAACTCAGGGTGGCACAAAGCTTATTTTAAACAATATAGTTTATGCAACATAAAAAAACTAGTGGCATGTGGTAGGAAACTAGATTAGTACCTGTCTAGTAGTAGAGTTCTCATAGACAGCTACATCCCAGGTCATAACTAATCTGCTTTCCTACAACATATTCATAGATTTTAGTGGTATAATACTCCACGCGACACACACACGATTTCACCCGACTAAACACAATTATGGCGGCAAAAAATACAATCTTACTAAAAATGGCTAAAAACGTATTTTTTTCCTTGAGAAATTCCCACCAAAAACTATTAATTTCCCATTTTAATTTACAAAACCACATTGCTCTGTGCTTTTGGCCAAAGTAGTGGAAATTTCATTTCGAAAGAATTCAAAAGCCAACCACAAACGCCTCAATATATCATGGTTGCTTTAAGTTATTCTTAAGGATATTATCGAATATAACTGATGCATTGTTACTATTGAAAACATTTTACATGAATTTGTTAGCCATCCTGAAGTTTCCAGGCTGTTTTAGATATTACGGTAAGCTTATATATAATTTAGTTATAAATAATTGTAAAACACCATTTAGAGAACGAATAATTCCCAAAATGCAGTTAAAGTAATACATTACTGGAATAAACCTAAATATCAGCCATTTTGAATTTTTTTAGCGGCCTTTTTAAAGAAACAATGATAGCCTATATGCTTTTTGTAGTTTTTGTAGTATCTTTATTTATTGATTATTTCACTTAAAATACAGAAAGAATTATATTTCAAAATCTCTGAGTCAGACTGTAGGTATATTACGATAAATCCTTAAGAATAAACTTAAGGCAATCCATCACTGTATTGAGCCTTTGTGGTGGCCATTTTGAATTCTTTCGATAATGTGAAATTTCACTTTGGTCAAATGGCGCAAAAGAGCAATGTGATTGTAATTAAAATGCATGAAGATTAAGAGATTTTGTGAATTCTCAACGGAAAAAAATAAAAAAAAAAATACGGGTTTTAGCCATTTAGTAAGATTTTTTTTTGGCCGCCATAATTGTTTTTAAGTCAAAAATCGGGTGGCACCAAAGCTTATTTTAAAACAATAAGTTTCTGCTGCAACATAAAAAAACTAGTGGTATGTTGGGTATTTTTTTTTGTGGAAACTGATTAGGACCTGTCAGTAGGAGAGTTATCATAGCAGCTACATTCCCCGGTTCATAACTAATCTATTTCTACCACATATTCCTAGTATTGTATGTGGTTGTATTTTATTTTACTATGGCCACCTGATTTTTGACTTAAAAAAAAATATGGCGGCCCCAAATACAATTCTTACTAAAAATGGCTAAAACAGTATTTTCCGTTGAGAACGTTCCCACAAAAACTCTAATTTCCATTTGAATTTACAAACACATACGTCTTTGCTTTGCGCACAAGTAGTGAAATTTCAAATTATCGAAAGAATTCAAAATGGCCACCACAAACGCTCAAGATATTCATGGATTGCTTTAAGGTTTTATTAAGGTATATCGTATATAAAAACTGATGCATTGTTAACTTATTGAAAACATTTAACATGAATTTGTTAGCCATCTTAGATTTTCCAGCTGTTTTGACAGATATTTCGGTAGCATTATATAATTTAGTAATAAATAATTGTATAAACCATTTAGAGAACGAAATTCATTCCCAACAATGCAGTTAAAGTAAGTCATTACTGTAATTAACCTTAATATCAGCCATTTTGAATTTTTTAGCCGCTTTTAAGAAACAATGATAGCCCTATAGTTTTCTTGTAGTTCTTATAGTATCTTTAGTTCTAGTGACTATTTTCAATAAATACAGAAAGAAATTATATTCAAAAATCTCTGAGTCAGAATTTTTAGTTATATTACGATACAATCCTAAGAAAAACTAGGCAATCATCAATGTATTGAGCTTTGTGGTTGGCCATTTTGAATTCTTTCGATAATTTGAAAATTTCACTGTCAAAGCAAAGAGCAATGTGCGGTAAACCTTAAAATGCAATGAGATTAAGAGATTTGTTGTGAATTTCTCAACGGAAAAAATACGGTTGTAGCCATTTTTAGTAAGAATTTTTTTTGGCCGCCATATTGTTTTTAAGTCAACAATCAGAGTGGCCCCCAAAGCGTATTTTGAATATAGTATATACAACATAAAAATACATAGTTGAATATGTGGTAGGACCAAGTAGAATTAAGTTGTGACATGGGATGTACCGGTCTATCATATCAGATAACTTTGAGCAAGTCACAGATTCCAAACATAATTGTGCTATCATTGAATCTTTTATCAAGCAGAAAATTAAGTCAAAATCTAAAAAAACTTCACCGTTGCTTAATCTGGATAACAATTAATTTTATCTTCTATTGTAGACTTGCAAGTGGTTATCCACATAGCTGTCTTTTGTAAATAAATTATTCGCTTAAGTAATCCAGTAGTCATGAATATCAAGAGAGGAGACAATTCAATAGGAATTCATGTTAAACAACTTTACGTATCTTTCAGACACCGCTGGATTCTTCAAGAACTGATTCGTTGGGCTGGTGACGTGAAAGATGTGAAAGACAGCTTAATTTGGTTTGTGTGTCATCCTAATCCAAAAGAATATAAAAGACACCCAAAGCTTCCTCATTCTGTTTTTCAGGATCTTTCCAAATTTGATTATCATTTAATTTCTGCTGACCTTATTCACAATGCTACTGATTCTCAGATTTCTTTTGATGTTGTCCCGGATTAATCAGTTGTTACACTTACAATTCAACCTGATAAACATGAAAAAGATACAGGAAACTTGATTGTTTTTTGTTTCTGGTTTGTGTGCGTTTGTTAAAAGAGATTAAAAATTTACTAATCTGATCAGAAACAGGAAGAAAAAGAAAGCAGTGAATAGAAGAAAGCTGAAATGAAAGAGGTTAATGGTATGTGTTCCGATTCTAATTAGAATGGCGGCATATCACCAAAACTACCTGCTTCAAATTTGGAGCTACGTTGCTCCAGTAGTTTGGTTGGGGATTGGAGGGATCGCGGGATATAATAGGCGAACGTTTTCTCCTGCATGCTTTTGCCACCAATGAGACCGTTACTTCATTCTTGACCAGGAAACTGTTGGACTGTTTAATCTAGAACTCAACACTTCCTTTGCCGTTTCAAGATAGCCGTTAATCAGAGGTGCAAAATTTGGCACCCTTTACAAATGATGGATTTTAAATTATAACTTTGAAAATACAAACCAAACTCACTGAAAAGGTACTCAGTATAGCAAGCCTGCATAAATGGAATCCGATAAGATGGACGTTTAACTAACTCCTGAAATTATAAAGATTGGTACTCGACTCGTACAGAGAAAACATTCAGAAAAATATGTTTTAGGTTCATCAGCACGTTACGGCTTAATCAACGCATTCACTTGAAGAGTAGAATATGTTTTATTACCCTGGTACGGTGGCGTACCGATCGGGAGGGGGACAGGGTGCAAGTTGCCCCCTCTGGCTCGAAAAAGCGGGGTGAATATGTATTTTCATCTCTTTTCTTTGGGGAAATTTCGACAAATTTCAGCTTAAATTTGGGCAAAATTAATGTAAATTTGGCATTTTTTTAAATTCCGCGCGCTATGCGCAAATCATCGATAAGACTTAACGCAATATACGTTTGTTTCACTTTGACTTACGATAGTTTATTTGTTTTTAACAAATTAATACTGATGAATATTCATTTCTTTTCGGTATGATGTATTGTGTATCATTCATAGAGCGAATTTACCCTGTTGTCTAATATCTCATTAAATGAGATCATACCATGCTACGGGAAATCAAACGCCGGTATCACTTCATTACCTCCTCAAAACAATCACAATTGGTTGCCATATGTAATATTACCTACGCAAACATCCTGACTGTTTTGCTGTGACCACATCCAAATTAATGTTTTGATTTTTTTATCGGGAAATTAACTTCAATTGCTACTCCACTACAAATTTTCCGGTTCATATTCATCGTTTGCTATCCTTATAAAGTTGTTTGCATATAAGGTAAATGGTCTTGAAATATGCAAATGAGCTAGTTACTTAATATGCATATTTGCAGACGGCAATGGGAATTACGGATAGCTTTGAACCAAGTATGATATAAAATTGGATCGATTAAGCCCAAATTAATTGGTCGAGCTATGAGTTGCAAAAATATTGGGCGAGACGCAGTCGAGCCCAATATTTTAAAACTCATAGCGAGACCAATTAATATTGGGCGTAAATCATCCAATTTTATCATCATGTTTTGGATCCGATATTTTCCCACACTTGGACTCCTCAAAACATGATAATGAGGAAAATTGGACATACCATAACAGTGGTATGTGTCTAGTAACAACAAGATATGCAAATAAACTTCTTAATGTCCATATTTGTAGAGTGGGCAATAGTGAACATGATTGGGTATAATGGTATATGTACCAAGTATCAGGAAAATCGGTCCGATAGCAGTGTTATGCTGCTTCAAGAGAAGCGGTAATAGAGTTTTAAAAGAACAGAAAGTTGCAACTGAGCTACTTAATATGATTATTTCCAGCCTATAGAATAGGCAATATAATCATGGTTGGGTACAATGGCAGAAGTATGGTCTGCATAAAACTTACAATAAACCAAATCTTAATGCAAATTTCCCTAAATTGTAGGTGTTTTGACATCATTTGATTGTTAACACGTGGCTAGTATCTATAATCTAGTTCACATAATCTTTGCTATAGGGATCACAGATACTTTTTTATTCAAAAATGGTATTTTAGGGGAAAATATATAACTTGAAGCTTTAATATTTGTAAGGTATTAATATCCGAGTGAGAGACTCAACTTTTATTTAGGTAGAGATATACTGATTGTGTCTCTCAACGTAAAGACCTTAGAAATTTACATTTTGAGAAGTTTACAGGCTTTAGAAATAAAATTCATGAAATTTAGCTTTATGAGGCAAATATGTTCACAAAAGGGGACCTTAATTATGCTTCAACTGAGTTGCCTGAGAAACTACTGGCAGAGAGGCGCGAAATTTGGATCTTCAGGGCCGCACGTACCTACTCTTTCCCTAGGTCAATGCCTCCGGTTAATATCTAGCAAAACAACTCAATTGCGTTTATTTTGCTTTTACATAGTTGCCTTTTATGTTAGAAACAACATAGGTCTACCATTCAAGATCGATTATAATGCATAAGGAACACTCGACCACGGGACGTTTGAACGATATGATGCCGCACACAAATTGCAAGTGTTATTCATATTCTCTCAAGTGGCCTTCCAAGGATAATCTATTCAGATTTTCGCTCGAGAACATCGGGTTGTTTTCTCATTGCGAAGTTAAATAATCAAACATATGGCGTTTTCATGGAAAACGATCAACACGCCCGGCGAAGTTCTAGATTTTGGTTCGGGAGGAACCCATGCAAAAAAACAGGGACAGGCTGCAAATGCGGGACTACCCTCTCGGGGTTATCAAATCAAATTAATCACCGTTTATAGTCCCACTGGGGGTACAAATTCAGACTAGGCTTAGTGGTAACTTAAAAAGTAGTGGTCCCTCTGTGGCCCCTTTTGGTCTCCTCCAAGAAACTAACCGGGCCCGGACGTGTTTAACACGGTACAGGGTGTCTAAAAAAAAAAAAGGAACCCTCAAAGCGCCCTCTATTTACGAAGAGAAAAATTAAACCATACAATTATTACATATCTGAAAAGTGCATTCATTAGGTTTCAGACACCGAAAAAATCTTTCCAAAAGGACACATATTGACTGAGTTATGGCCGATTGAAAATTTGTACACTTTTTCAGTTTATCCACGGATGTACTGTTTCAGTAGTCTTTAAACATACAATTCTTTAAGCCCTTCGGTTGTTGAGGGTTGTTTTGTTTTTGCGCCAAAGGCCAGTCTGATATTGATTAAGTTTAGCTCCAATTAGAAATTCAAAAATC
>JAMKCH010054875.1:0-17981 GCA_023653785.1 Ophioderma brevispina | reverse complement strand
TAATATTCTTAAAATTTAATAAAAATGGAGGCCTATACAGTATGCAAAAAGGTAAACAAACCAAACTAGAAGTAAAATGATTAAAAAGTTATGAATTTCTGTGAAATTGGTCCGGACCCATAGATGTGTAGGCCTATGATTTTTTGGGTTAGACTTGACTCGGGCTACCATGCAAGTCTCTATGATTGCACCAAACACATGTCAGAGTGATTAATGTGTGTAGAACTAGAAACAATCTGGAATAACCAAATGGTTCCATTAAAATATTAACTACTCAGAAAGTTTCACACCTGTTGGTTTTGGTTAAAACCAGGCCAGGACTGCAGCTAGGCAAAAAAAAAATTATTTGGCGTAACTTGACTCTGACCCTAAAATTAGGCCCGACCCTAATTTTAAAAAAAACAAAAAACAAAAGTCATTCAACGGGAAGTACATGACTCATGGAGTAGCTGCCATCTCGCTATCAGTAGAGCAGTTCAATTGTACTTTGAGTTCTGTTGGGCCAATAGTGACAATTTATTACCCTTGTGAAATAAGTGTATAGCAGAGAGTGCAAAGTGTCACGTTGGTTTCAAGACACCAAAAAACAGGGAAAAATGATTTAAACGTGTCATTTAAAACCTTAAAAATATCGACATAAAGTAACACAAATTCAAAAATCCGTCACTTGCAAAGTAGCACCTTTTTGATGTGACCCATCAAATATACATTTTTCAAAACCGACCAGCTATACTCGCTACAGCTAGTCTTGTTTGTTAATCTTTGTTTCCTTTTCGGACAAAAATAATGAAAAAGTATACAGTCAAGGTAAGTAACGCCACAGTAGAAGCATAAAGGTTTATTTATTCGTGTAAAAGGGACAAGAATCTTAATCGGGTGGTGACCACCTGAAATCTTTTTCAATGCAGGGTAATACCAAATTATGTGTGTATTTCCAGATAAAAAAGTAAGTTGAAGTGCTTTATCCTCTTGCATACGAGGCGGATTTTTTACTGGATATCAACAGTGATATTATTATTTCTCGAGGTCAATGCAGCATGATATACATCTACTGGTAACTGATATTAGGAAAAAGAAAATTGTGATGACAATTTCTTCATTTTCAAACAAAGTGCAACTTTTGAACTGACATACCCCAGAGTATTGAAAGGATAATATTTAATATATAACCTGAGCAGAAATCAGTAACTTCGCCGATATGCGTAATCAAAGTCTTAACAGCATCTTTCTTCATTTGATCCCATAGTAGAGTATTAGTGATTAGTAAACATGGTGCGTCGTAACTTGATCCTATCATACAACACTTTTACGGACTTGTTGCTCTTTGAAAAATAACGTACTTTTCACTGCTACGAATCTTCTCTGTAGTAAACACAAATATTAAATTGATATCTAATCATAAAAGAAGGCTACAATAGCAAACAGCAACTACGTACTTGCTATTAGAACTATTTAATAAAACACAATTTGTTGTTCAATAGGAATTTTACGGGATTCTAAACAGAAAAGAGTCTCGTGTGTTCCAGGCAAATGGTGTGAAGCGCGCATAATCCCTTGACATGGGAGGGTTTTTCCCTACTTTTTGTTTCCATAAATCATTAACATGTACTCACCGTACTTAATCAAGAGAAATTGAAATTCAAAACTGTGCACTCCACGAATTTTGCCTTAGACAAATTTGTACTTACATTTTTCCAAACATTTCGGTGATGTTGTCCCCGGACGTTTTTGGCATATGACCGTTACCGAAATGCGATTTAAAACACCCCCCACACGAATTGTAAATGCAAGTTGGTTTCAAACCCATTTTAACTTGTTTCAAGAGGCCAAAATTGGTAGTCTCCATGCCACACGTCTATCATGTTTCATTCAAAACACAATCTTACTGAGTTTCTCTATATAATATTGTCTATCATTATCACCACCGTTTGAAGTTTATAAAGACTGTTATTGACATATGAGAATCAGCAGAGATCAGCATATTACAGGGTGGTCAAAAAACTTGAGCCTGATAGTATCTAGCCGTTTGAATGTTTCTAATGTAAAGATATTCTAACAATGTCGTGGTCCACGGACATAGTGTCGATCGGGAACTCGATTTTTGGGACAAATTGAGTACATAAAAGTTGATCCGGTTGCATTTTAGGGCTCTTTAATGGATACCCAAAATAAAAGTTGAAATAATTTACATCTTCCCTAACCAAAATAGCCGCGGTCGAATAACACGCATTTGTAAAAAAGGGTTTCACAAACAATCGATACGTATTCGATAGCTTTGCGTTTGTCCCAAATATCTCATAAGGTCACAAATAAATTGTGAACGAATACGTAATAGCTGGGACAAAGAGTGCCACGTCAGTGATCAAAATCGATAATAGGTTATCAAGATTTAAGACAATCGTTGAAATTCGCCTTTCTATACGTCATGAGGGATTGGTCATGGTTATCACTTTTAATTTTTGTGTTTAATTATGTCTTGTATATTGAAAACCTACGGTTCGGTGTACTCGTGAAAAAGAATTATCCAAGATTTGGTAGTTTAACATTGTCCAAAATACACCAAATTTATATTTTTAACACTTTTAAGGGGACATAGTGACAGTAACCTTCGATACCAAAGGGGAGGAGTGTTTTCAAACTTTCCTCGGTGCGCAAAAACGCGTTAATTAAAAAACTTTGTTAGTCGTCCATATAATTCATTCAATCCTTCTGCTTAAATTTTAGGGAAAAATGTGAAGGAAGCACCCTCACCGGGGTTTGCGTCGAAGTCGATTGGTGTAGGGGTTCTACTACCTCGACTATACCCATTATGAACAATGCAGCAGTCTGATTGGTCAGTGTACTGTCCATAATTCTGTAATATTGAGCCGCTAATGCATTTCTTATAATTTTGTCTTAATCAGCATACAAAATACACATAAAATAAGGCATATAATTAAAAACCTATACAACAACAAAATAAAATCACAAGTGTTTTAGTTATTAGAATAGAACTTTGTTAGTATCATCTATGGGCTCATAATGTATATCTTCCGCGAGGGCGGGGGGAACAAATAAAAATAATGGGCGCCATATTTAGTTTTTTTCCGGACCCCTCGGGACATTATTCGCCTATAACTGATCTGAATTACCCTTTGGATTATGTCATTGTTTTAAAATATTGTTGCACTGTATGGCTCTAAAAATTATGTTGATTAAAAACTAGTATTTTCCATATCATTTGGGCCCAAAACCCGCATGAAACAATATTCCTAAGTTTTTTATGCAAAATTTAATTTTTATTTATACTATGATGTGTGTCTGTGGAAATGACCATTTTGCCAACTTGTGAAAATTTGACGTCATTTGTGACGCCACATTACTAAGGCTAGGTGGATAAGCAGTAGTAGAAAACGGTGTTGTTTTTTGTACCAATGCTATCAACGGTTATAACAACCTCGCGAAAATCATCTATGCTTTAAATAAGGAATTCTCGGGGTGTTTAACACCCCCACCCCTGAGTAAACCGTTGCTTACATAAATAGGATGTAAAAACTATTGCGAAAGTTTGATTTTCTTTGAGTTAAATTTGATATTCTACAAACTAAATAATTACTTAATATCGAGATCATTTAAAAAACTCGCCTTTCAGGACAAATTGATATTTCTTTGGGAAGGTGTTTGTAAAAGCGTTAGTGCCCTCTAAATGTTGAGATTCTGTTAGATTTTTATGGAGTATATTAATTCCAGTTTGCGTAAATATTTAAGCGGGTTAACATTACTTTTAAAAAGATAGGAACGAATTATAGTAATGAGAAAATTACAAGAAAACGAGAAAATAAACCTTGCACTGTTATCTCCAAAAATCTTTTGAGTTATGAAAAGGATGCCCGTACATTTTAAAATTCTGAGCTCAATTTTGAACAGTTTTCTAGGCCAATATTATTGTGTGTTCCAACATTGCATACTATTATTAATTTTTATTAAAATGCACACTGCAATGTTGTGTTCCTTTTAACGTATTTACTCTTGAAATTTATGTTTTTTCTGCAAAATGAGTTAAAACATATTGGCGACTAATTAAAATATTAATTTTAAGGAGGCCAAATTGTAAGAGGTTGTAATTTTCTGAAGCGTTGGTCTCGTGGTCAGTCTGCGTATATTTTAAAAACGAACAGATAATCCAACAGTGAATGTTTCCCACTTAAAACCGCTTATGGAAGTCGATTGTATACAAATTGCATGGTTTGAGAACATTAAACACAATGCACTAGACATCGTCATCGTCTCGTCGTCTTCATCATCAGACATCGTCATCGTCATCATACTCATCCATCATCATCATCATCGATCAGTAACATTCATTGTAGTCGTCAGCTCGATGTTCCTTATTTCATCGTTATTGACACCATCATCACCGCATTCGTATTATTATCATCGTGCATTCATCGGCATCATCATTTAAAATAGTAAAAAACCCGTGTCTATATGTAATCTCACCATACCAACATTTAGAAATCAACGGCGTTTTATGCAGTCAATACGTATTCGACTCCTTAGAGCACAGCGAATCAAACATTGGGGTTTGGACAAACAATCGAAACAACATTCAAGTGGCATTTTGAATAAGAAAACAGGTTGTGTATATGGTATTAATACTGTCGTCAGGTAGTACCATTTCAGGTCGGTTAACAGACACACACTTAAATCCGCACATTGCCTTTTATTGCATTTAATTAAAGCATCATTCATAAAGTAACTTCAAACTTTCAAACGCCGTTTTCTCAGAACTAGGCTAAGCATTTATGCTGATTCGGCACTATGCAGAACCCACGACGACCTATTGTGTATAATCGGAAACCTATTCTTATCTTTAATTTGTGGCAAAGATAATTCCAATCGGATAAGTATTGGCCGATTACCGTCTTTGAATAAGTAGTCAGCTTTTCCCTCTCTCCATGGATTCCCATTTGTATGCAAGCAAATGACTCCCCAAAATGATGATAGGGGTAGTCTATGTTTATGTCAAATAAAGTGGTTTGTAGAGTGTAAAAAGACCAGTAATAATTGTACGTTTATTGAAACAATTCTTTTTCAATTTCAGATGTGGCATATTTTGGGGATACAAGTATAGACAATACTTTAAAACTCAAAGGTTGTAGCCGATGTCTGTTCCTTTCATATGGTATGATTCATTCAACTCCTCCAGAAATGATACATCAAGTTACAGATTTTTAAAATGATTGTATGAGTTGATGAAGATGTAGAAACGGTTTAACAGGGCATCGATGGTTTAATGCGTGACGGAATTTTGTGGGGTAAAATAGCGTCACATTTATTCGCATTTTACTCACCATGTATTGCATTTATTTTTTGGACTACGGGGTGAAGTATCGGAATTAACTACTCATAAGCATAAAAATCATTTGACATTCTAAAAAACTCGTTTTGCCCCATTAAATCGCATTTGAGTAACTTTTTCGAATTTTTATTCCTAGCAATTTGAATTGTAATGAAGTCCTACTATTATAAGCCAAATTTATGGAAAACAGTTCCTTCGGGAAAGTGGTTTTTATTTTTGAAAATGACATCAAAACCATGATTGTACGTGACACGATGATGGTTTAATTGCGAATCCGAATGTATACATTATAGCTGCCAATTTAACTAGCCCTACCATGCTACTCTCTGCATTTTTCACAGTAATGATACCTTTTCCTTGCTGGATTGTTTGCAGACTTTTACACAGCTAACTGGATTGGGTCCTTTCTGGTGTGCTTACCAAAATGACTTGTGAAATTCGTGAAGAGTTGTAATAATACATCAACTACGAAAAGTTTGTCAAGGTTGGTTTGAGTTACATCGTTTGCGAAGTGAAGTGACCCCAATCATTACTTTTTGACAACAGCGGAACAGAAATATTGCTAGCGTTGAATGAGGCATGGGTTGTGACTGTTCAAACGACCAAATGTCAGCGCTAGAATGCTTATTCATTTGAAAGAATGGCTTCAAATGGAGTTATCTTACCGTCTTTGCGATAACCATTACACACGGGGTCTGATATCCGAAAATATGCGGGCTAGACAACTCGTGGACTCAATTATAAAACTTAACTCGAGAAAGTCAGTTAGGAAATCTGCTTGGCTTACGGAACTATACTCGCGAAAGCTCCAGACCGTCACCCATTTTATTTAATTATTTTTTCGCAGAAAATTAATCTAAAACGGCGTTTATTCACAAATTAAAGGACAGAAACATAGTAAATCCATACACTTAAAAGTTACCAAAAATAAACTAACAATATGCAGATTTAAAGTCCAAAACAAAAAAAAATAATCCGATTTAAATTTACAGTACACTCACAACCTCACACATTACCACAATAAAATATAACTGGGAAGCATTTAAATGTTAAGTAGAGTCATCTTCTGCTCCACGATTCCAGCTTATCATGGCTAAGTGCAATGTCTCTATCACGAGACGATTCAGTGGAAAGGCTTGCTAAAGAGGTGATAAATGTGGGGCAAAATTTTCTGCAACGGACAAAACATACAAAAAATATTTGCATATGTAAAATGACGAAGTTCAAATTTATGAAACTCGGGGGCTATGATACCAAAAAAACCCATTCTTCCGATGAGTTTATTCTCCATTACGATCAATTGAACATTGGCCCAAAACAGTTTGGAAATTATCGCAGTCCCAAAACAGATGCCAAGGGTTTCTGGAGCCCGATATTACAGAATTGTACAAAAAATTACTATAATAATTTTATATTTAAAATAGAATTATTCACGAAGAAATCGATGCAGAAATGAAACTGGAAATATTTTTTCCCTAAGCTTTGTACTAAATGTGGAATTAAACGGACATAATATAAATGGTATTTCCAGTTGATGTTACAAGCATGCTCATATTGGCCCATTTCTCTTCAGCAATTGGCAACTTCATGAGTTTCCTAGTAAAAATTCCATGAAATAAATTACAAACCTCTTGATTTACAGATATTATTCACTAACTCAGTCTGCCGGTTTACGTATGTGCTTGAACATCAGAATTTTTAATATTCTATAATTTTCTTCCAGGCAGAAGGTTATGGGCATAGATCAACCCGAACAAAAATGCATATAAGTACATTTGTCAAGGGAATATACTGATAAATTCATTAAAGTAAGAAACCTGACATCAATAACACCTTTATTACACCATGAATCATAATAAAAACAGGAATTGCCAGCCAATTGTAATGTGTGACTTCTTCCATTATAACTTGATTCAAGGGTTATCACAAGTGATTCTAGGTCAATGAGCAACATGCACGAAGCAATCTCTGAAAAAAGCAGTGGTTGATTGAATGAATCGGTGATCTAAAGGTTTCATAGTACATAGCCAAACTAAATTTGGAACAAATGGGGGTTCAAATAATGAAAAAAAAAAGGCTCCTTTTTCATTTACCCTGGTGGGCAAATCAAGGGCAAAACGCTCCTTGCCCTAACTTCAGGGATTTAAGTCCGTAACAATAGATGGGATAGGCAACATTCGAGGACCATCTCGCATAATTACCACGAAGTGTCTCCTTTAATTTTGTCAGGTTCCCAGACCAGCTATAAATGTATAAATAACAGCAATCCAATTCTTTCAAAAACTAATCTGGAGGATCTTGGTAGGACCCGACAAAGAAAAGTTAATTGAGACAATGCTAATGATTTGACGATAGTAATTTTACCCAAAGGAGAGAAGCTCCCTTCTTACAGGACCAGATCCTAAGGATCTCTTTAAGTTGTGAAACTTTTGGAATAAAAATTTAATTCAAAAATATTAAAGATCTGGGTTAAGAAAATCCCAGATCAGGACAGGGAACCTTGGGTAAAAATTAAGTTGGCAACAGGCTAATATCCGGAAGTTGTGTTCGAAAGCTACCCGAGCAAGAAGATCTGATTTTTTTTCCATGTTGACTTTGAGACCAGAAATATATCAAAGTTTTATAAGAATTGTAGGTAGCACGCAATAAAGAGAATAATAGAGAAGGAACATTTTGAAAATAAAGGGTTCGTATCATCTGCATATGAATTAATTTTAACCTCAGTACCAGAGGATAACAGGATCCATTTTCAAATATGGACCTAAAAAAAAAATGGACTATTTTGCAAACTTGTCTAAAAGTGGTCCATTCAATATAAACTTGCCCAAAATAATTTAATAAGAGCATGAAAATGTTCTCAATACCTAAACGTGTATTTCTTTCCATATTCCGTTCATTTATAAGCTATGAACATTTAATACCGCTGTTGGTGTCGTCTTAAGTGGCACGGAGGGATACTCCTCAGCCACCATTCTTTCGTGCTTTCTGTCTGTTGTATGGTCTGCCCGCCTGCCTGCCTGCCCGGATGGTAAGTCACGGAAAAAGTTTTTGGTGGCCGTGAAAAAATAGCACTTCGATTTATTCCCGTGATCAAGATTAGAAGGCGCAGATTACACAACAATCATCGCCTGTATGGGGTAGATAGCTAATCTCGTGATACAGTGGTCGTCTAGGGTTCGAATCTTGCTTCTTTTCTTGTTTTTCTTGTTTTAATCGTATATTGTTGTTATTTCTTTAGGTTGCATTGAAACATACTAAAAGATACGAAAAGAAATAACTTACCCTTTGAGGGACTAGTAAGTGAGACGTTTTTCTGGAGGCATAAGCTTTTAGCATAAACAACCACGACGAAAAAAGGTTCATAATCGATCGATTATTAATTATATGGTGTTATGAGGGCTTTATTCGTTATATTATTGGTCCCCGTAGAAGCAAGAACTGTCTATGTCCAATTTTGGAATTTTCGACCTTCCCTTCGGATAAACGAAGTTGTGTGAAGCCACATATATCAACTGTGAAAAAGTATAAGTAGCAATACCTTGAATATACTAAGTATTCGTATGTTCAAGTACTTTATTAACTGTTTTCTTATTTTTTGAGGGCAATAATCAAACTTTAAACTTACCTATCTCAAAATTCCATTTTGGACATAGACGTTCTGGCTCTAAGGGGACGATTGATTCAAAGTATTCAAAACAACGCTTTTCTGCCAGTTTGGTTTTTTGTCTAGCATCGGGTATTAGATTGAGACTTGCGATACAAATTATTACTGGTTGGAATGTTTCAACCTTTCTTTTCTTATATTTAGAATACGAGATATCGGCGTTATGTTACAAATGTCGCCTTCTGGGTAAATCAGGGCAACCTTGATGGTTATAAAAAAATGCATTCCGAAAAACTTAAAAGGGGGATCATAAAATTGTATTTTAAATCAATCATGCCAATAATTGTAAAGCTTTTATCTGTACTATAAACCAATGGAAAGTTAGATTGCAGACAATGCAGCCTCCAATAAATATTTCCGCAAACGTGGCCGTGTTAATTTGTGTCCCATCGTTCCGAATTTGAAAAAATTAGTTTCGCCTATTTTTGTGGAATTCGATTTTATTGCTTAATTTGTTATTGTCTTATGACACGCAGGTGTGGTACCAATTTCAATGACCAAATTCGATTGAAAAAGAGCTTAATGAAGTTGCAGGTCTCATCCCCCCCACCACCACCACCCCCAGTTATCCAAAACGGGAGTCGGGAGGGAGACGTGTCCACTTTAGTATTAAACGTTGTATTCAATTAATTTCTTCATTATTAAGCGTGAAAACTAACCATGACGCTTGTGCCGCCTGAATGAATGTTCATCGCACATCAAGTCATCCATTCTCTCGGTTTGCCTGGTAAGCGAATGCCTGCTGTCCGGAAGTCAAAGAGATTTGATGTGAACATTGGGTGCCATTTTTAAAAGTCCCAATTATACAAACAAGTGTAAGTAATTGATGCAATATATAAATGTGCTGATGTTGAGGGACAAAAGTCACATTCGAAGATCAAAGGTCAAGTTTGAGACGGACTAATGGTAAACTCTATGAATTGAAAAATGTGTGTTGTCTTCCTACAAGCCTCAACAAGTCAGTCGACCATGTGATTGGGGCAGACACTTAGGTCCAATGAATGTGGAATAAAAAAAAACCATTGAACATGCACATCGGGTGAGGAACATATGAACTGTGGAAGATATTTTAAAGCGAATTATTGGTTAAATACTATCGGCCACATATATAATGTGAAAATAGCCCACTAAATAAAAGTACCAGATGGTTTCATGGCCATTGGAGTATATCCTCGAAAAAATCCAGATTTATTCCGACCAATATACACAACGGTACAACGATTATGAAAGCTACCATGTTTATTCGTGTGGTATATTTACAACGTTTACAACGCCGCATGCAAAACAGAAGCCAGCGAAAAATAGATCCCATACGCGCATTATATCACGTGCAAGTTGCAAAGCCTCATCCTTTTGAAAACTTGTTGAGCACACAAAGGATGGGAGCGAATTTCGTTTAGAATTTTTTATTGCAAGAACCTTACACTTTTTAAAAACCTCAGTGATATGAGAAAAATGTTAAGAGGGGTGTTTTAGATCATTTGTGTGATTAATAATGGTTTTAGTTGGCCTAAACAATAACAATCCATGAAAACGTGGACATTGGAAAAGGGGTTGCGTAATATAGTGTTATCGCAGTCGCACGGGAACCACTGATCTCATACAATGGATCGGTACACAATCAATTTTACTCGATTCGCGCTGATATAGGACTGGGGAAAAGTTTTGGGTCATATCCATGAGGTGAAATAGGGAAGAAAGAAGCATTTTAATCTATCCAAGAAATCGCTTCGTTGCCTAACAATAGAAAAGTTGACATGAAAGGAAAAGGCAAAGTAGAAAACTTAATTTGTTTCAGGACTTTTCTGAATTTGAACTTTGTACAATTTTACTTAACAATCGATTTATGAATCATTCTACTTCACTGTAAAAAACGGCGTTTAGGATTAAAAAAATATTCTTCATTTAATCCTCGTGGAGCCATATTGAAAGAATTTGTAGGCCTACTTGCATTATCCACGGGATTGTTATACTTATGTTCGCTTCTACACTGTGCCTAAATGTCCCGACAAAAATCATTCCCCGATGTCTTTATACTAAAGAAGTTTTAGTTTGGCATGTTCAATTACAAAGTTTGTTTGCGTTTTTATGTGTTAAGGCCCAAGATTTTCATTCCAAATATTTTATCCGATGTGCTCAACTACGTTGACCTATCTATGATTCGGTATTGGCTATTGTATTAATCATATCGGTTTAGGTAACATAAGAAAGTAATGATGAGGCCCCAAAAAAAAAATAATAACCTTTGTGGATAGCCGCAAAAGCAATTGTTACCATATTCAGGATTCAATAGCGCACACTCCTTATTCAGTATATTTCAACATTTTAACGTACGTTACATTTACCAGTGAACCCTCTATGTTTTGACCACTGCATCGTATTGTGACCGTAGGCCCAACAGTATTAACCCGGCATGTGACAAGAGTGCTGCAAAAGATTAATAATATTGCTTTCGCCCCGCAACACACTCTTTACCCCCGTAAAAAAAGTACTGGTTGTCCCTATATCAGCTCAAATCGAGTTTAATATTGTATTTAGAGGAATGGAGCAACGGGGCGGCATCTTGGTCTACCGTGCCGAACACAATACCATTCCAGTGACACCTTTTAACAGCAGTTGTATCCCGGGGCACGTTTTAGAGACATGCCAACCCATACGGCGCAAATACATGAGCTCAGCTGAATTGGCTTGATGCTGTAGTCTTATGTCGCTTAAATCCCCCAGTTCAATGGGAACAATTTTGTATATATAAATGACCGTCTCTTAACCACCTGCTTGGGCTCTTTTGGATGACCAACAGGCCATCAGTGCTTCAAGTACGAGCCCATGTTTCCATTCCATGTATAGAGATCAGTGTTCGAACCCACTAATGCGCGGTTTCAGCAATCTATACGTACTTTTCAATGTACCGAGGGCGCTTCTTTGTATAATGTAGAATTTTCCCCTAATTTTCTTTTAAAACTATATTTCCAAAAAATTCACAGGTTCATTTATAAAAATTAGGCACAAGGTATGCCCATTTTTGATAAATTTATATATTTTTTAAAAGGAAAACGTTAAATTACACGTAAAGCTGTTTTTTAAATTCAACGGTAAAAGTAAACGGATAGTCTTTCATACAGCCAGAACTTGAACTCTACCAACCACCGATCATCTTTCAATTGTGTGAAAGACTAAACATGGGCTTTGGCAAACGATAAGGTAAATAATAAACGTGGCGGCTTCCTTAAAAAAAACATCGTCTACTGCTTGCTTCGAAAGTTACGTGTGAAAATGATGTTTTTCGCAAGGATACTCTAAGACAATGCAAACCATCTGTACGTCATATTTTAGGGATAATTTCATTATTATGTGCCGATAGATTTATACCAAGAAATTCCCTTTACAGAGACCAACCTAACGGGTGTAACTTTCAATGCAGACGTCACTTTATTTTCAATGGAGCGAGGGATACGTGGTCCAAGTGATGTAGGACCCCTGCGGTCATGCCAACCCACTGGCGAGTTCCAAATTGTGCAAACGTTTTTTCTATGGAGTGTGAGCTGCGCACTTGGATTGCGATTTATTCCGTATTTAATATTGTTACACAATTTGGCACTCGACCACCCTCTGGCTCAGTGTAATAATGCCATTGACCTAATCTAGTGTCAAGATTCAATGACTGAATAAAGCGCTATAATAATATCCTTCATTGAAGTCTTCATACTAGACTAGTTCTGTGCATACACGGAAACCCCTCCTACTTTTACCACGTGTAGTCTGGGAGATTCTTCTTGCAATTAGTGAAATTCACAAAAACAATCCCTAAATCACTGAGTTTTAATTATATTTATTATTTGCTGAACAAACGCTCACAGCTGTCACTTAAGGGAATCCTACATGATCAATGCATCAGTTGCATTATGTAGAGATTTTATATATACATCCATCAACGTAACCGATAAATAAAACAAACCAATGTCGCTCTTGGTCTTTAGAATCACATGCTAGCTGTAATAACCTTTGGACCAAGACGTTCTTTGCTTTTCGACTAATGCCTGGGATTGCTTGCCAAAGACGGGTATCATTGGTGCTAGAAATCAACCCGTCTACACGGAATAAAGCCTATAAATACCCCATGCAACTCTATTCATTTCTATAGGTATTTTTCAATGCCGAATTACACGGAGAAAAAAAGCCCAAGAACTTTACACGTTTCATAAGATGTCCCCAGGATGCAAATGGAGTACTACAATTAATTCAGATCATGCGTTGAATGATGTTGTGCTAGCGCTTGCGAATAAATGCAATACCAATTTGCCACCTTAGAACTTCCTCCATGAAACGGTCTATCACCAAAGGTCAAGTTACCAGAAATCATTTTTCCGTGACGTCATCTACAGCCCATTGAACAAAGACGGCGTATCCTTGGTGCACGACCCGATATACAGCGAGTCAGAATTATTGTTCCCCTGATGAACAAAATATAAAATATTGTAATCTTTTTAGAAGATTATATACCTTTATATTAACACATAATTACTTCTAAATCAACACCATGTCAACAATAACCGAGATTCATGGATTTTATTTTCAATATTTTGGGGCCTCATTTTAGAGGGCTTCCCGAATGCCCCGTGTCCAAAAATTAGTGACAGTGCAACCATAGAAATAATAAAATGTTAACAGTGGCAAGTCACACAAACCAGGATCCAGAAAACGAGATATCAAAAAACTTTCTTGACATTTATTCACCACAGTGAAGCAAAAAAATTTTATGTATCAGGAAGAATTATTCCAAAAAAGTCTGAGCTTTGACCTTTAGCCCACTAAGGTTTATCCCTAAATTGAAAACATGGTTTTTGGTGTGTATGTTTCAATATCTTTGTTTGTTTTGTGCCTTTAAGTTAAAGTTAAAAACGCGTTCATTATCGAATATTTTTTCCAAAACTGAATTCTATCAAAATATAATTGCACTTTCTCCGTTGCATTATTCCCAAGTTCATTAACTGCCTTGTCTTATATCTCATGTATACGCATTGGGGTAAAGTTTATTACCATTGTCTCCACCAGAGTGTTGTAGCCACATTAGGTTCTGGTTCCACTTGTGAATTTGCGGCTTCCTTACCAATCAAAAATCTTGTACATAGACAATCTGGGGCATTTATTTAAAATGCATATTCAAAATTCATGTGAAAGCTATGACATGTACTTTTGAAGTATTTACAATTTTACGAGCTACCTGTTGCAACGTTTGCCAACCAAAAAATTCAGGATTTTGGGGAACAATCATTTTGACTCACTGTAGTGAATTTTTTGTGACCTTTGAACTCCTTGGACTTCTACGGGAAACGTCTACCAAAGGTTTCAGGGAATTATTTTCCGACCTTTGAACTAGTTTCAAAAGCCTCTGCAGCCACTTGACCTCTACCCATGGATAGCGGGTTGAGTCCCCGATTGAAACATCAGGAGGTTGGTTTTTTGACCTATACAATATGGCGTGAAACAATGCATACCCCTTTTCCACAATGAACATTGTGTGAGATGTGCACCAGAGGTGTTGCATTGTTTTCGCCCATATTGTATAGTCAAAAACCACCTTCCTGTTGTTTCACTCGGCGACCATTCAACTGTGCGGCAGCCGGCTATCCATGTGTAGAGTTCAGTCTGCAGCCCTTAAGAACATAGTGTCTATGAACTATGTGTAACACCATACTTTAATGTGATGCTCGACCAAAGCGTTCCGTAGAATATATTTTCGACTCGTGAACAGAGGTCAAAGGCGATCTTCAGCTGATTAGAAAACAATTCCATCAGATATGTAAAACACGCATACTCTTTGGTCTGCTTGACCAAACGCGTGTCCAATCGAAATATTTTTTAGGGCTTAGTCAAGAAAGTTGTTTTTTTTCTGAACCCAAATAACTGCAAGCAGAAATCAACTACTTCAGAGTTCTCACAGAATGTTTCAGAATTCTCGAAAATCAACAATGGAGACCATGTCAAAAACAAGGGGGTAAAATTTTGTACAGGGTCAAAGTAAAACAGGTCCAATTCTTTTGAAACCTACACCCCTCACTCATCGGTCCTCGATTAACAAATGTAGTAGTTGTTGCATCTACCATCATTGTTTCAGGATTATAGCCTCATAAGCCATCCTGGGCAATTCTTTCGGAGTGCTCCCAATTTTGACGAAACAAGTCAAATACAGAGAATGCATATTAAGCTCTGCATTTGACATTTGAGTAGTAATTAGATGGTAAGCAATTTACTGACCCCCAAGGATATGTAGAACCATTTGTTATATTTTGACGCCATACGTGATTAACGGTAAAATGAGTGAAGTATTGATTGGGCCTGGCCATTGGGATTGTATGAAGCTGGGGAACAACCCAGATTTGAAAGACTGAGCATTCTGAAAATTGTACCCCATATACCGTGATCCTTTAATAAAATTTAACCCACAGATCGGGTAAACTATAACCTTTTTTAATCCTTAGAATATGGCCAAAAATGTTGGTATAAATATCAGTACAATCATACCTACTTATATTTCCCCTATACAACCTGCCTCCCTGCAAATACATGTTTCCCACTACTTAGACTTCTAGACTTTGATTGTCAAAGTCAAACACCAAACTTGTCCGTTGCACTGAATTTGGAGATCAAACTCTTAACTTTCTTGCATTAGCTCCCAAACGAGGTAAAGGGGGTACCTTACCAAGAAATCTCAAATTGTGCATATGGAGAACAATTTTTACCAATGTCTGCAATGCGTGACCAAGATTTTCTGTAGAAAGTTCTATATTGCGCACATATTTATTCATGGGGTAAATTGCCTTAAACAGTTTAGTGTGTATAGCTACATTAACAATTAAGCTAAGATGCCGATGTGTTACAGGGTCGCAAATAATAAAACGCCATTTTATTTTTTCTCATGTAACAAACATGTAGGGCGCTTGAGGTAGGATCAATAGACTTACAGCGTGCCTGGACGATTTGGTTGAAAATTGTGGCAATGTGACAGAAATTTGTAGCTTAAATTTGTATGGAATTTCTTTGTAAATATATAAGATTTTTTGTAGGTGATTTGTTACTTATTACTTTTCTTGGTAAAATAATTTGTATAATTGTTATGCCCCCGACTTCGCTTCTACCCTCTTTTCACCTTTTGCTTTGACAGCACTCTACACCACGACGACACCGATATTAACCAGTTCCAAAGTTATTTGTCATATTATACTACTGAAAACATAAATAGACACTAACCCTCTATAAGCATCATTAACTTTCATTATTCCATCCAGTCTAACACATGCAGCCTAACCAAACACTCGGACGATATGCTAATTATTATTCAAGTGTACAACATCATTTTAACATTTATAATTTACGGTTTCTCTGAAACTGGTTTAAATTTTGACGATTAGGCTCCTTGGTTTGACATCGAGATTACTCTTTTGATAATTGCATTCGACATGTCGGAGGGGAGTGGTGCTCTCTTTTTATCCATTCTGACCTAAGTTTTCGTCTCAGACCTGACCTCTCACTCGACTGTGCCGATTACGATTCTATTTTCATCGAGGTTCTTCTCTAAGTTCCACCAAAATTGTGGTTGGTATTGTCTACAAACCAGATTAATGTCATTTAAATTCTGAATTTTAATTTATTCCTCAAGGCTCAATTTTTTAAGGCCACGTTTATTTCTTTTATATATAAACGACCTCCGACTGTGTTTCTAATATACCCATTTTATTTTGTTCGCTTATGATACAAATATACTTTTTTCCCACCTGATCCTAATGTCTTGAACAAATAAAATAATGAACTACAGCTATTTCTAACTGGTTCAACTAAACAAATTATCACTGAGTCAAAAAACTACTATAATGATTTTTAAAAATAAACACAGTTAATAAACCAGGACCTTAAAGTTGTCATAACATTAGCAACACCTCTATCCAACAAGGTCAAACTACTAAATTCCTTGGTATTCTTATTGACCATAACCCATAACCGGTCATGGATGCTGATATTCCGCCATATAAAAATGTTCAACCACACTGTCCTGGCACATACACTTAAAATCCAGGCCCTTGTCTGTTCTAACTTTTTTGGTCCTAACTTTGCCATCCCAACACCTAAAAAAAACCGCTCCCCCCCCTCCCTCATCTCCTTCAAACCAACATGAAAACATATCTTCTCAGTTCACATATAGTGCTGTCGTTATTTCCTTCTTAATTCTTTTGTTTCCTTTTCTTTCTACTGTTCCAAACTTCTTTTCCTTTATCCTAATAGAATATCGGTCCGGTTCGTAAACGGTGGTTTCGTGTATGTGCGTTGGTTTTATTGCTTGTTTTGTTGCTTGTTCATACATGTGTAATCTTGAGAGGTCATTGCATAATTGCTTCCCACGCCCTGCGTTTAGCAGTGGCCCCTCGTTCACCACGGTACAAGCAGGTGAGGACATTATTATGACATTATATATGACATGTCATTTTCTATACAGTATCACTATCTTAAATATTTTGAATTCCATTCTCTTGAATTATCATCATGTTATATAACATAAATAATCACAATTATCTTCTTCATTGGAACACATCTTTATAAGTATTAAAACTGTATTTTGCTGTAATTTTTGTGATGAACAACAGAAATATTTAAATTGATGAAACATGCAATTGCCCAGTTTTTTTTTCATTTTTTTCCAAACTTGCAATTTTGAGGTCTTTCAATACATGTTTAATTTCGATATAGACTATACGGGGCGTACTATATTGTGGCATCATGGAAAAATGGACCAAAATGGACAACTTTGCTGGGCCCTATTTTTAATAAAAATGTCTTTGTCAAGTTGTAATTTTCCGCTTTGGGCAATGTTAGTAAAAACTTTTGAAATTAATTTCCTTTCATCATGCCAAACTTATTTCTTTCTAAGCGAACTACACCTTTAGATTTTGATGTTAAAGCGGCACTGGCACATTTCACACAAAT